>VDFB02176439.1:0-42512 GCA_007258455.2 Sequoia sempervirens
CTATCTTCTTCTCTCTCCCCCTTTCTACATATCGCTCTCCCTATCCCCCTCTTCTTTCTCTCCCTCTTCTACCTATCTATATCCCTCTCTTCTCTCTTTTCCTCTTCAACCTATCTCTCCCTCTCTCCCCCTCTTCTCTATCTCTCTAATGTCAAGCCTTCTAAAAATAGTGTTTTATTAAACTATAAGTAGATTATTGTCACCACTCTTCATTCCACATGAAATGCCAAATGTAGCAGTTGTTTTTTGTTGCTTTTGTCAAGTTTCATTAACCAAGCTATTTAGTGGGTTGAATAAAGTTGTGTTATAACCCTTGGTCTCTTTAAAATAATTAGACAATATTAGGGAGATCAAGAAGGGGAGAAAACTAAACTCCTTCAAAATAGGGGTAGTTGTGGGTTTGTTGGTTTTCTTTGTATACTATATACTTAGTTCCTCTAGGATAAATAAGTCACTGTAGAAATGAAGATGTTTGATTATCTACCTAATATTGTTTTGTGTTTTTGAAATGGAAGAGATTTACAACTCTATAGAAATTGCTATATGCTAATGGTCAAATTATTAGACTATTTAGATCATTTTCTTAGTTGTGTATCCTAACTAATATAGAGTAAGCTTTTTCATTTTAATTGACTACTACATAATAGTTTATGTGTTGAAAGAATTATTTCCATTCTTTGTAGTTTTTACATTGGAATACAAATCATATTTAATTTCATGCCAATATACTTCTTTCATATATCATATTTGTTTAATATCTTAAAATATGTTAGTTACATTGGAAAAGTTGTTTGAGTTAATTACTAAATTTGATCTAAAAATGTTCAACACTTTAGATATATATAGTTAAATTGGAGGTGTCATTTGAGTTAATAATTAAATAACATAATAATCAATTAAAGCAAGGGACATAATTTTGGATGTGTTTGAATTTAATAAATTACAAATTAAAATAGACATAAATTACTTGAAATAAGTGTTTCATAACCCATCTAATCAAATCATAATCTATCAAAAAAGCAATAGGAATTTTCTAAAGAAAAGAACACTTGACCCAATCATAACTGTATGGCTTTCGCAAAAAGAAGTGATCCACCTTAGCAATAGCAACTACCCCATCCAAAATTTTCTCACATTACACAAAGCCACAATGTTCCTCCAAGATAAGCCAATCAAATCCTACCTTATGTGTCCTAGTAATCAAATTGGAGATGATCCTAAAAATGACATTGCGAAGGGTGATTGGTCTAAAAAATCTAAATGACTTTGCAATTATTTCACTACTACGATCAATGTGTCATCTTTCATGAAATTCCCCAAAACACTATTCATTGTGATCATAGGAGAGCTACAATAGTTGTAACATCATGAATTAGAATTGAACATTAAAAAGTACATCATGAATTAATTATGTAATGGCATAAAAATTAAAAGCATCATGAATTAATTATGTAACCACATAAGTCAAAGATAATTCTATCAATAAATTAATATCAAATAGATAATATAATTGCATAACTCATACATTTCAATGTCATTGATCTTCTTATTCATCCAACTCTTTGTCTATATCATCCAATCAATATTCAACATTGTAAGGATTGGTCATATCATTATCACCGTCATTGATATCAGTTTCGATAATGTCATCATCCACACAGATATCATCTTCATGAACATTAACTCCCACATCATCATGTTCTAGTTCCTCTTCTTCAACATCTTCATTAGGCACATCATCAACTAACTGTTGATCCTGATCATCATCTACATCATTTTCTAGTTCTTCAATATCTTCTTCTTCCAGCACATTATACTTTATCGGCCTTCCTCTTGGATCATGTCTAACAACAAATGACCAACCCGGTTTACCTGGAACCTCTGAGTAAAATACGTACTCACTTTGGCTTGGAAGAACATAGGGATCATTTTAGCTTGCTCAATCGACCTTGTATTAACCATGGTAAATCCATTATCATGATCAATAACAGTTCTCTCGGGATCATTTTCATTCAATCGTAGCATGTACCATAGGACGACAAACAAAACTAATTTGAAGGACTTAAAGTCACACTCAAGTATATCATCCAAAATCCCATATTATTGATTTTCTGAGACTTCTAGATGTATGTCTCTTCTAGATGAAACATTAGTCACTTGAAAGACTGTAGTTATCCAAGAATCACAAGTTTTCTTCCTGTCATCCAAATTTTTGATTCAAAATTTATGACCATTGCACCACATAGCCTTGTGGTGTTTCACCTGCAATATGTCAAACATGTAAAAATTATTGCAATATCATCAGTTGATAAACATATTTATTCTTGGCCGAATGTATGCAAAGAGAATAATCTCAACATATATATACATCAATATAATTGAAAATAATTAAATAATATGGGTGATTAATATATTTATACGTAACTGTTTATCTCTTAAACCATATGCTAAATCAATTTCCCTTGGTGTAACATTGGAATCTCTATTACGATGAGCTTCTTTAACCAATGAAGCCACACCTTCCCATGTTAATGCGCGACCAAATTGTTGACATCATTCAATCCATAGCATCATCCAATCAAGATTGTTTGCGATGTACAAATGTAGTGCATCCCACTTTCGATCAAGTGTATCAATACATTTGAAAGTTCAACAAATTAAAACACTTCAATAGTGATGTTAACAACTTTGAAATTAATGTGTTTTATGTTTTATGTGATCATAAAAGATTAAAAAGTCAGTTGTAGAGGTGGTGTTTCGGTAGTTGAGGTGTAAAGGCCTTTAAAAGGCATAAAGTGATCATTTAAAGGTTGTTGATGGTTGAGGATTCAAAATACAAGATCTTGAATAGGGCGTAGGATGATAAATAAAGAAGGTATACCTATTGTCCTCAAGAGTTTTGTGAAGAAAAGCATGTGAAATGAGAGGTTCAAGCCTAGGTTTCAACAAAATATGTATGGGAGATATGATTTTATGAATTTTTACCCATGTGTAGACCTAATGGGTTTTGTCTGAGTTGGTTTTGAGGTCTAGGAGGTCGTGGAAGTAGGAGATTCAATAAACCCTCATAATTTTGGCCTAAAATAAGGGTTTTTGGGTTTGGAAAGAATTTGGTCGTACAAGTGGAATATTTTTTGTGGATTTGGAGGTTTGGACGCATAAAAATTTTTGGTCCAAGATTTCATGGGCATATGACAAGTTTAAAGACTAGTTGCTTTGTAAAATAGGCTTAATCAACCTAATCAAAACAACCTAGAAAGGGTGATTTTGGTGATTTGGTCCAAAGGACATGTACTTTCCCTTGAAGTATGTTTAATAACACCAAAATGGGTGTCTAAAACCATCAATATTTTTCTTGGTGTTTCGGGAAAGTTTTGAGTTATTGGGAAAAGTTGGGTTTGCACTACTACAAGGATTCAAGGAGTCAAAGTGTGAAATCTAACTTTTGTTGTTTGTCAGGCTTTGAGAGTTGTTTGGATTGTTTAAAGTGGCCATTATAAACTTTTTGGAAGCCTCTTAAAGGTAGGTTGATAGGTTGGTTGAGTTGAGCCTCCTAGGTCTATATCAATTAGTTAATTACCATGGTATACGACCTTAATTTATAATTGATGTATATTGAAGATTAATAATTAAATTAGTACAATATACATAAAAACCAAATGTAAAATGTATTATAATTACCTCTCACTTTCCTCAATTTACTTTTCCCCATCGGGCACTCCCCTTCAAATTTGTTAATGGAGTTGGGATCCCAAATGTGATCTACATAGATCTTTGCTGCAAATTTAGGAAAATATTCAGTAATGTACACCATGGTCTGGTATACCATATATCCCTCCACCATAGAACCCTCAGGATGTGCTCTTTTTCTAGCCAAATCCTTCAAAAAATTCAAGTGCCTTTCAACCATCCACATTGACCTTGTGTGTACAAGTCCACACAATTCAATCTCCTCAACTTGGTGTATGAGGTAGTGTTCTTGTGCATTGAAAAATGTCGAAGGTAAACACTTTTGCATTTCACATATTAGACGAGGAATTTTTCTCTTCCAATAATTTATATCTTCTTTATGGATTTTTTTAGATGACAACCATCTACAAGTGATTCAAGGCACAAATATATTAATGAGATTTAACAATATACAATATATTACATAACAAGTAAAACAAATGACAATTATAAGATCTATACAACGAATTGAACAAATATTGCTACTTACCTCATGTATTTTCCAAGATCATATATAATTTGTTTGACATTGTTGTCGAAGTTGTTTGGGAGATATAGAGGTAGAACGTACTGTAACAATTATAAAATGATCTTTTCATTATTTTTCCAAAAGTAGTAAATATAATATACGGAAAAGTACATGCAGTATATATATATATATAATATACCAGAATAATTACCTTAATGAAGGTATGCCAATCATGTGTTTTCATCCCTGACCCAAATTCACCTTTCTTTGTTATGATATTGTTTATGTTTGCAACAAATCCTGTGGAAATCGAATTTTTCGTATGACTTCTTTTATAGCATTGCTTTGTTGCTCTGTTAATAACCAAGGAAGGGCACTTATATTAATTTGGTCTCCATCGCTATTTAATTGAATTAAATTTTTTACTGCATGATTGGCTTCCTAAATGTCACTACAAATTTTGAAATTTTTTCTTTGTCATGCCTTCCATCCAATATTTTTCATAACGTTTGTTATATTCTTTTCAATATGCATTGTATCAAACAAATGCACAATTTGTACCTGCTCATAGTAGGGCAACCTACTAAATTGTTTGGGATAACTTTTCATTCTCCGTGGAAGCCGGCCATTAATGCTTTGACGACCTTCATGAAGCATATAAGTTAAAAAAATTAACAACGACAATCATTATCAATTACAGCATGAATAAACAAAACACAATATAAAAATATAAATTCCAAACATATCATATATGATAGATAAATAATTTGATCTGATGTATAACCTTGATGATTAATTCTATTATATTCCAACTTCCATAGGCGAGGTGTCATTCTTCGTGGTTTTGATATAGTCTCTTCTTTTCCATTGAAAAGATGTTTTTTAGTAGTTCGATACTTATAATTTATGTGGAGGAAGTGCCTATACTCATCAAACACATGTTTTCCTAAACTCGTTGAACAACGAGATTTCATCTTTAGACCACAAATTGGACATGCAAATTTTCCCTTTGTTTGAAGACCTGCAAGATCATATATAATTGGATTAAATATGTCAATTTTTATAATTATATATAATGAATAGATTATTTAAAAAACATGCATGATATCTACTTCATAAAATTATATATCGTTAAAGTGTAGTCGAACATTATAACATACCACAAAAATGTGTTAGCCCTGGGCATTCATGAATTGTCCATACAAGCATTGCATGGAATTGAAATTGTCTTTGTCCTATTGGTTTAGAGACATCATACATAGTGACGCCATTCCATAACTTTAGTAACTCGTTGATAAGAGGCTCGATATATACATTCATATCTTTAACTTGGTACTTACCTAGTTGAATGAACATAAACATTACATAATTATTATAACCACTTTACTACAATATATATATAAATTAATGTACATGACTCTTAAATGAAAAAAAATTAAGTCATTATGCAACAAATAAGACAAATGAGATGTTACTACATTAAAAAAAATTGATGTAAAAAAATACTTGGAACAATCATTGCCAACATTATATGCTCCCTCTTTATTGACATCCATGGAGGAATGTTATTGTTGATAACAAAAACAGGCCACACCGAGTAAATAGATCTCATCTCTCCAAATGGATTGACACCATCCACTACCAATGAAAGTCTGAGATTATGAGGTTCTTCGTTAAAGTGTGGCTATTTTTCCTCCATGTCCTTAAATGCAGAACCATCCGCAGGAATTTGAAGAATGTCATCTCCACTTCTATTCCATGCATGGTAATCCATAAATTGCACTAAGATTTCACACCTAAATAATCGTTGCATATGTAGAATAATGGGAATATAACAAAGAACCTTGTGAGGCACTTTTTTTATTAGTTGATCTATTTGATATCTACTGATATGACATTCTGGGCATTCTGTTGCGTATTCATGTTGTTTATGATATATAATATGATCATTGGGACATGCATCTATTGTTTGATACTCCATTCCAATATCTTTTATAATGGCAGATAAATCTCGGTATGAGCGAGGTAAAATATTAGATGGTGGTAACAAAAATTCACCTATCAATCTACAACAATTTTTTTTTTGTTAATATAAAGAATATTAATGGTACATATTTCATCCTTTATTTATTAGTGATGAACTAACAACAATTAAAATAGATGAAAAAAGATGACATATATGACATACCTTAACATCCATGAGATTGCTATGTTGGATAAACCATTCATAACCTCCAAGCTCACTAGCAACAATATAATAGAGAGAAGAGTTGTTTCAGAGCCTTCATAAAGGGGCTCGTGTGCCTTCTCAAGTATAGGTAAATCATGAACATCATCAAAGTCATCTCGATCATCATGATTAACAGTGCCACTAAATTTGTCATGGATCAATGTATTTGTACCATCATCTTCAACTGTGTTGTCTGGTGCATGATCATTTTCTTCCATAGGATCATTAAATTCATCTTCGATATTCACAACTCCATGTTCCTCCGCTTGCCAAACCACATTCTCTGGGGTGTGATAATCCATATCTTGTGCCCTAGGGTGCCCCACCTTTATAAAAATGATCGACACAAATAAACCATGATCATGATCAAAAGATTTTTTTTATATATATAAATGTTAAAACGATATAAACATTTACAAATTCAATCAATATAAAGACATATAATGAACAACTTACCAATGGATGATAATCATGCTCCCCTTCAACGTGACCATGCTGCCTACAATGTTTCTCAGCTGTTGTGATTAAAAGTCTTCTTGTCTTTAAGTCCTTGCAATTATTGCAAGGACAATAACATTTCCCATCACCCTTTCTTTTCAATCTAGCCCACATTCTAGCAATTGTCTGTTCATTTTGCTCTACACTAATATTATATGACATGATTTTTCTTTACCAAGCTTGAATATTTAGATCTTCAAAAAATATCAAATTCAAAATCCAATAATTTTTAATCATAGACAGGTAACAAAATCTAATAATTTTGATAATTTGCACCAAAAAAATTCGGCATGCAACCACCCCTTCAAAAGAGAAGATAGTTTGAAGTTAATGAACCCAAAAAACACTTTAAAATGCTAATTCCAGAACTTATTAAATTCTGATTTTACTATGATTTCCAATTGTTAGACTCCTAAAATCATAATATTGAACTTGCACAACAAAATCTAGAACTGAAATTCTAAAAATGCACAAGTCTAAAAATGAAATCTGATGAGATGTTGCTTTAAAATATGATTTTCAAACCTGGAAGTACAAATCTGACTTCACAAATGAATTTTGGAAAAAGACAATGACTACCCTCAACCTGGCGATATGTTCTTGAATTTTTTCCGATTTCTCCCAAGAAAATCATCCTTAGTTCTCCACAAATTGTCGCAAATCTATCAAATTCACAAGTATAGCAAAACATTGTCGCAATAAATAGGCGAATTCACTTTTATTTATGTCAGCCACAATTTGATTTTTTTTAATTTTGCATGTTCGTCGAAATTTTGACAAACGTCAGGGATAAAATTAATTTTCTTTTGAAATTACACATCAAATATCACAAGTACTCGACAATACATCAAATTATACATCTTTCGTTGAAAATTTTCATCGAATTTTGCAATCAAATGAGTGAGTGTTTGATCTCCCTTTAGATTTCGATTTAAACTTCTTGTCCTTCTTCTTGCCTTTCTCCTTCGATCTGCCACGAACAACAAGAGCCTCCTTCGCCATCTTAGAATATTTTCTTCTCATCTCTTCTAACAACAAAGAATCAACCACATCTTCCATCTTGAAAGTGGTTGTTGTGCTCCCAATCACCATCACTAAATGATCCCACGAATTAGGCAAAGAACACAACAAGAGTATACAATGATCTTCATCATCTATCTTCACACTGACATATGTTAACTGAGCAATAAGCATGTTGAAAGTATTCAAGTGATCACCCATAGACGCCCCTTCCTCCATCTTCAAAGAGTACAATTTCTTCATTAAGAACAACTTATTCACCAAAGACTTGCCTTGATAAATGTCTCCAAGCTTCTTCCATAAAGAAGATGCAGTCTTCTCTTCATGAGCGTTCAGGAGAATAGAGTTTTCTATATAGAGTCTTATCAACCCTTTTTCTTTTTTGTCTGTGAGATCCCAATCTTCTTGCTTCATGCCTGAGGGTTTTGTTCCAAACACAACAATCCAAAGATCACGATCCACCAACATATCTTCCATTTTGAGTTTCCACAACTCAAAATTGCTACCATTGAATTTCTCAATTTCAATCATTCCTAACATGCTTTCCATCTTAATCTGCAATCGAGATTACCAAGTTTCTACAAAACTCCCACTTCAGAATTGACACAAAAAACCAACCCAACCCACAAGGATAACACAACTAGCCAGGCCCTGATACCACTTGTAAGGAAAGACTTTAGTGCAGAAATCTCTTTCCTAATGTCAATTCATAGGGGAATAACACAGGAGTACTTTTAATTTCAAATTATAGAACATTAAGATTCACACATAAAAGGATAGAACAAAATAGACAATAATATCAATATAGAATGGACACCAAGTTTACGTGGGAAAACCCTTTCGGGAGAAAAACCCACCACCAAAGAAAGATCACTTTATTCACAGTAAAAAGAAATTACAATAAAGTTACAAAACCCTTCTTCATAGGTATTTGTTCTCTGATATTACACAACAGCGTTACAATCGGGTAACCATAGTCAATTATAACACTATTACAATGTTCTTTCAACATATAGTACACACTCAACCAAAACCAATCTTTTTTTTTCTTCCAACACAAAAACACAACTGGTCCACCGTTTTCACCTATTCATACAAAGATGCTTCGATCTCCAAGAATATTTTGTCCAAATCGATTTAGTTTGTTCAACTTTCAAAGAAGTTCAACCATTGACATTATCCCACATTGGTGCAGAATATAAACAACCAATAGTTTAAATCCAAAAACCCAAAGAATTTACGTGTCCACAAGTTATCCCTTTTGTTATTCACTCACTCGTACCACCACAACCTCAATACATCCATCGGCATAGCTCCAACAAAGTGAACACCCATTGGCATGTTGCGTAAAACTCTAACTTCATAACCTCCACTGAAAGGTTAGGAATTTCCCGATCCCCACGACAAGTCGATACCACTATCGCCTAGTTGGATAAAACTCAAACTTCGTAACCTCCACCGAAAGGTTAGGAATTTTCCAGATGTCATGACAAACACATTGTCACCAAAGTTAGAAACTTTTAGAACCCCGTGACTTAGGTTACAAAGTTACGAACTCCAACGATCTATCAACAATGAAGACCAAGTAAAGGAAAAATACGCTAAGTCTTTATTAGAGATTCAAGACAACAAGTTGAGGCACAATTTTCTAACAATATACATATGTATGTTTATTTATATACATATGTTTATACAATTCTATTTTGATGTTATTCTTCAATTCAGTCATATAGATATTGTTGGTTTGTTCACTGTCAAAGTTAGTCAATTTGTCAAGCAAAAGAATGCATGTAAGCAATTATATATACACATACATATATGTATACTTATACATATATGTAAACACACACACACATATATATATATATATACATATACATACACACACACATATATACATATACATATATGTATACGTATATATTTATTTAAACATATCTATTTTATTGTTCTTTAATTTAGTCAAAAAAAATATTGTAGCTTTTTTAGATGCCATAGATAAATTTGGGGGTGTTCTCTTTGTCATAGGTTTTGCTTCATCAATTCAATCATCATGTAAATATGTATACACATATATATATACATATATGTTTATGCAATTCTATTTTGTTTTTGTTCTTCAATTCAGTTATATAAATTTTGTTGGTTTGTTCAATGTCACAATTAGCCAATTTCTCAAGAAAAAGAATGCATGTAAGCAATTATATATACATATACATTTATATGTATACACACACACACACACACACACACACACACACACACATATATATATATATATGTATGTATGTATGTATGTATGTATGTATCTATTTATACATATCTATTTTGTTGTTCTTCAATTTAGTAAAATAAATATTATAGGTTTTTTCGATGCCATAGATAAATTTGGGGGAGTTCTATTTTTCATAGGTTCTATTTCTTCAATTCAGTTATATATATATATATATATATATATATATATATATATATATATATATATATATATATATATATATATATATATATATGTATGTATGTATGTATGTATGTATGTATGTATGTATGTATGTATGTATGTATGTATACGTATATGTATATGTATATGTATATATGTTTATACAATTTTATTTTGTTGTTCTTCAATTCACTCCTATAAATATTATTGGTTTGTTCAGTGTCACAGTTAACCAATCTGTCAAGCAAAAGAATGCATGTAAAAAATTGTTCATTATGTGACTCCATGGTCTTAGGAGAAAACGCATATCATAGTTTAGTACATCTCAAATGTGTGTGTCTCAAAACAAACAATTTTTTGACACCTTGGCCAAATCAGATTTCAACACATGTTATATGATTTATAAATCAAATAAAGATTTTCTTTTTGTTTCTAAATTAGTTTTATTTTATGGCAAGATTATTAAATTTTATTACAAGTCCATGGGGCACTCCCTGTGAACCTTCCAATATAGGTTGTGCACGTATCAACACCTCTCCCCTATGCAATAAGGAGACATGGTTTTTTGAAAACCTCAATAGTGTTAAACTATGTTGCAACAGTCATCCAATTCACTTTGAATGGTAGAATGCAACATAGTTGAACATAGAGAGAATTTCAAAAACCATGTCTCCCTATTGCTACCTCCTCATAGGAAGGTATAGTGTCATGTTGAAAATGATTTAACTATTGTTGGCACTACAATTACATGCATATATGATAAAAATTTATTAACAAGGATGTGTTCATTGATAAGGCCGATTGCTTTATGGGCTGAAGTCTTAAATTTATGTCATTATGTTTGGAACTATGGACTAAAGTATTATTCTTATGTTTTTTTTTGGGATGACAAACACATGTGACATGGATGAATGAATTTTGGTAATTTATGTATTCAATAATGCTTTAGGGAGACTCAATTTTCCCAAAGCCTTTCTAATGGTAACCTTATTAGAGTTAGAAGGTTGATATCTAATAGTTAAATGCAAACTTGATCAATAAAAAGAGAAATAAAACACACAGAAAAATTATAGCAACAACAAGAGAACACATATAATTTAACGTGGTTCACCCAATATGGGCTACATCCACAAAACCGTAGCCATCCATTAATGATTTTATTATCTAGTGCAAAACATATTACAATCTCATGAATAATGCCCCACTGCAACTCCCATCCCAACCACTTATTACAAGCTTTTTAGAAGCTTCCAGAATTAGGTTTTACAAAGTCACTTTTTTATTTGTTGATGATGAAGCGAAAAATAGGATAAAAAAATTTTCTCGGGGGTTGCCACCCTTGAACCCCCACCCAGGGCTCAACCTAGCCTAGCCCGGTCCTGGACCCTGGCGAGGATACATGAAGAGTGTATAGTATAGCTTGATCAGTCGCCACATACCAACAATCTCCCAATTGGAGACTGATGAGTCCACATCAAACAATCTCCCACTTGGAGACTAATCTTGGATGACACCGCTACACTTACAACTCCCACTAGAAATAAGCATCTTGGACCCTGCTACTTTGTTATACTTTTAACCATGAAGACCAACTGCAGTTGAAGAGGAGCTCAACTTCTCCCTTGTCACTACCTTTGTAAACATATCCGTTGGATTGGCATCTATATATATCTTTTCTAGCTTTACATGTCCATCCTCCAACATTGACCGAATGAAATGATATCTCAGTTGTATGTGTTTGGTTTTAGAGTGCAAGGAAGTTTTTTTAACAAGATGTATAGCACTCTGGCTATCTGTAAACAAGTGATTTTTAACTTGTTGTTTTCCCAAATCTTCCATGAAAAGTTGCAGCCATATCATCTCCTTTTCTACCTCTATTGCAACAACATACTCTACCTTCGTGGTGGATAAAGCAACCACCTTTTTCAACTAAAAAATCCAACTCACTATTGTCCCACCAATTGTGAATACATAACTTTTGGTACTCCGCCTGGTATCTATATCCCCTACCAAATTTGAGTCAACAGAGCCTTTTAAATTTGTATTAGAGCCCCCAAAACATAAACATTTATTGGATGTACCTCTCAAGTACCTAAGAATCCATTTTACCGCATTTCAATGCTCGAGTCTAGGATGACTCATATACCTACCTACAACTCCTAAATGTACAATATCTGGTCTTGTTCATACCATGGCATACATTAAACTACCTACAGCTAAAGCATATGGTACCTTGGACATTTTTTTCTTCCTCCTCTTTTATCTTTGGACACATGTCCTTTGTCAATTTAACATGACTAGGCAAAGGTGTGCAGACAACTTTGGCATTCTCCATATGAAATCTCTGCAACACCTTATCAATATAATCAGCTTGAGATAAAAACATTTTTTTGTTTTTCCTATCTCTTGTAATCTTCATACCAAGGATTTGTTTCACTATCCCAAATCCTTTATAGAAAAAAAATTCGCTAACTAATGTTTTAACTCCTTAATGTGAACCATGTTGGACCCCGCTACAAGCATATCATCAACATATAAATATAAAATAATGTAGCTATCATCATCTAACCTCTTAAAATAAACAAAATGGTTTGAATTACACTGGCTGTAGCCATGCTCAGCCATAAAGCTATAAAATTTAATATACCATTGTTGAGGTGCTTGCTTCAAGCCATATAAACTTTTCTTCAATCTGCACACTAATTTCTTCTGACCTTTGACTTCAAATCCTTTTGGTTGTTCCATATATATTTCCTCTTCCAAATCACCATGGAGAAAGGTTGTTTTAACATCTAGTTGTTCCAAATACAAATCTTTAGTAGCCACAATACTTAAAACAATGCGTATAGAAGTTATTTTAACAACCAAAGAAAAAATATCATCAAAATCAATACCCTTTTTTGTGCAAATCCCTTTACAACTAACTTGACTTTATATCATTTCTTACCTCCATCCTCTTCTTTCAACCTATAAACCCTTTTTTTTGGTAAAACCTTTTTTTTGGTAAAACAGGCAACTTGCACAATTTCCAAGTTTGAGTTTCAGCAAGGAGTCCATTTGTTCTTCCATTCCATGCTCCCATTGAACCTTGGTATCCACCTGTATAGCTTCATCATAACATTTTGGTTCACCAACATCAGTTAATAAAATAGAATCCAAAGAGGAAGAGTATTTTTCCAGGGGTTTATTTATCCTTGAAGATTATCTAAAATTCACTGGAGTTTGTACTATTTGTTGTTGTTATTGTTGTAGAGCATGAGGAAGCACTAGAACATCGTTGTTCGGTGCATCATCGAAGACTACATAATCATTTTATTTCTTCTCATTCTGCTACAATTGATCTTTGTACAAAACTTTCTCATTGAATATGGCATCCTTGCTTCTCACAATTTTTTTATTTTCAAAATTCCAAAGCCTATAACCAAATTCATCAATGTCATATCCAAAAAATATACATTTCTTTGATTTTGCATCAGGTTTGGTTCTATTTTCAGAATCTACATGTGCAAATGATACACAACTGAAGGTTTTGAGAAAAGAAAAACTCACCTTCTTACATGTCCATGCTTCCTATGGAATACCACAACCCAAAGGATTAGAGGGACCTCTATTAATTAAATAAACAATAGTGTTTATAGCCTCTTCCCACATGTTTAAAGGTAGCTCAACATGCAATCTCATAGTCCATGCATGCTCCATTATTGTTCTATTCATGCACTTAGCCACTCCATTTTCCTGTGGAGTCCTTGGAACCATTTTTTGCCTATGAATACCATTAGAGGAACAATTATCGTCAAACTATTTATTGCAATACTTACCACTGTTATCAGATTTGAGATATTTTAACTTTTTACTTGTCTCATTCTCAACCAAGCTTCTCCTTTTTTAAAAATTTTCAAATACCTTAGATTTCTACCTAAGGAAATAAATCCATACCTTCCTTGTTGCATCATCAATAAAAGTGACATAATACCGAGAACCACCAAGACAAGATAATTGAGCTGGTCCCCATACATTTATATGAAGAAGCTCCAATTTCTCATCTTTCTTTTGCTTCCCATCCGTGAGAAAACTAAATCTCTTTTTTTTTCCATACACACAACTTTCACAGAAATCCATATTAACACATTTTAGACCCAGTAAAACACTCTTTGTATGAAGTAATTTCATACCTTTTGCACTCATATACCCAAGTCTATTATGCCACAATGTTGATTCAAAATCCATAGCAACTATCTAATTTTCTACCTGGTGAACTGCAACAACTATTCTTGAACATTGATTTTTATCTGCAATAGCTAAAGTAGAAGGAACAACATGGCCTATACAAAAATATAAGGTGCCTACTTTCACACCTTTTTCTACCACTAAGGCACCTTTTTTAACCTTCCAATTTCTATCACTAAATGTAACAGTACAACCTTTGTCATTTAGTTGCCCTGCTGAAATTAATTTTTTGCTTAACTTTGGAACGTGCCTTACCTCATGTAGTAGCCAATGATTCCCATTCTACAACTTAATCTTGATCCTTCCCTTTCCAACAATCTGACAGGGTTCGTTATCTCCCAAATAAATCAGTCCAAAATCCCCTTAGACACAATCAAGGAAATAAATTCTATGGGGTGTAGCATGAAATGAAGCCCCTGAATCTGACTCCCAAGAATCATCAACATTATCAAGGGAAAGAATCAAAGCATCCTCATTAGATTTATTACTTACCGCATTTTCCTCTTTATTACCTCCCTTTTTGTCTCCTTTATTTTTTCGAGACCAACATTTTTTCTTTAAATGACCCAACTTACCATAGTACCAACAATCCTTCTTTTATCTGGATTGAGAACTTTTATCCTTTGATTTTCCTTGTGACTTTCTACGACTTCCAAAATTATTTCCTTTCTCCTTTGTTTTTCCCCTACTTTCTACATTCAAAACATTGCCTAATGTGGATTCTCCACCTGGACTTTTTCTATGAATTTCCTTGCTCAAAATAACACCAAAAACATCATCAAATTTCAATGTATTCCAACCAGAAATAGAATTGCTAACAACCATTACCAAGCTATTCCAACTTTCAGGAAAAGAACACATAATCAAAAGAGCCCTAACTTCACCATCAAAGTTTACATTTATAGAAGCTAATTAACTGGTAACCGTATTAAACTCATTTAAATGATCAACAACTGACCCACCTTCTACCATTTTCATATTAAATAAACACTTCATAAGAGATACCTTATTTGAAGCGGAAGACTTTTAATATAACTTCGTCAGGGTTTGCATCAACTCTTGAGTTGTCTTTGTTGTTGTAATATTGAATGTCATCGATTGTGTCAGGCATAATCGAATACTAGTTACCAAGTACCTTTCTATCCAAAATATCCCAATCCTCATCAGACATTGTTGAGGGTTTCTTGGTTTTCCCTTCCAATGACCACCATAAATCCATCTGATAGAGGTAGTCCTCCATCTGCATCTTCCATAACTAATAGTTCTACCCATTGAACTTCTCAACCTTCAACTTACCCTTGTCTACCATGAGACTCCCACTCAACCATGAGACCTTCCTACAAAAGATAACTAAACACAACCTTGCTCTAATGCCACTTGTTAGAGTTAGAAGGAAAATATCTAATAGTTAAATGCAGATTTGATCAATAAAACAAAGAAATAAAACACAGAAAAATTATAGCAACAACAAGACAACACATAGGATTTAATGTGGTTCACCCAATATGGGCTACATCCACAAAATCACAGCCATCCAATGATTTTATTATCCAATGCAAAACATATTACAATTTCATGAATAATACACCACTACAACTCCCATCCCAACTGCTTTGATGAGCCTAGTTTTTGGTCTAGTTTGGATAAAATCTATGCTCTATTTGCTCATTGATGTCATGGATTTTAATGCTTAAGTGTTGGTATTGGCATAATGTTTCCCTCAAACCATTGACATTTGACATTACCCTATCTCTGCAGGCTTTAATGATATTTGGCATAATATGTGGGTCATCTATGTTGATTTGCACATGATTAATGAGTGTTTCTTAGAGTGGTTATTGATGTGCAGTTATTGTGCATACTGACCATGGACTACAGACTTAATACATCAAGTTATGGAGGACACCGCCAGCTGGGCATGCACCATAACATCCAGTTGAGAAGCCACTCTAGGTCAAAGGTAGCCGGCAACAGAGATTCTTCATGCAACCAAATGTAATTGCCTTGTAGTGGACCTTAATGATCGAGCATGCATGGGCATTACTGTTGTGTTGGATCTACGCTTGACTTGCATGTTTGACTGAATTTCATGCACGTGTAACTACCGCTGCTTCACTTCCCCTTGCTTTCCCTAAATGGTGTCCTCCTAGTCGTGGAATTGAATTACTTGTTAGTTGTAGTATAAATAATAGTTTGATGCTCCTTCTTGAGGAGGTTGCACGATTTTACATTGTACTCTCATTTCCGTGATATGGATACATTACTCTTTGTATGCACAATTTACAGTGAATAAAAATAAAGTTCTAAGTTCAAACATATGAGTTGTTAGTTTAGAGGATACTTATCCAAGGGGGCCCACTTGGTGAGTAATCTATTCTCTTAGTTTAGCATTAGCTTAGTATTACTTGTTTGGTATTTAGTTTGAAATCTGGCATTGACTATTCCTGCAGCCACTAGAAATCCATGTTGTGTCTGTTCCTGTAGCCAAAGCAGACAGAGTAGTTCCTATTTTTTGCTTAGATCTCTCATTCTTGCTTTGCATTTTAATTCAACATAGTTGTTGGTTGATCCTCAGTATTTTATTTACTTCCTGTTCATCAATTTACTTTCAGCATTGTGTTTCTTGGTTGTAGTATGCAATGACTACTTGAGCCCCTAGTGCACATACAGTGCCGACCCATTTCAAGTTCACATCCCTAGGTTGAAAAGTTAAATGCACCTTCATAGTGGTTGAATGACTATTTAGGTTAGATGTCCAATCTCTAAATTATGGTCATAAAATCCCATTTATGAAATCATTGTAGGAGGTAGACATTTTTGGCATCGTTTCCAGGGATGGTGTCAAGCTAGGAAGTTTTTTGGAGTCATTGGTAGTTTTGTTATAGTATCTTTGGAAGTTGTTCTTAGCATAATCTCGTATAGGAAGTAATGACCCTCCTAATTCTTTACCAATTTTGTGTGAGCTAACTAATAGTGAGTGATACCACATGCATAGAGGAAGGAGAAGGGATGCTTATGGGAGATTTATTCCTAACAATCCTCGTCCATTCTAGCTAGTTGAGTACTAGAACTTATCAGAAGAAGAAGAAGATCCTGACCGCTTTGCAGATGCATATTTTGATTTGACTAGTTCTGAAGTCTCCTCAGAAGATCAAAATCAGCTTGAGAACCTCTTTTTCCTTGAATCACATCAAGTAGGCAGGGGTGATGCAAATGGGAATAGATAGAACCAACCAACTTTTCCCTTTCCCATTGACCATCAGAATGAAGTTGACAACATTAAGAACATTCTTGATTCAACACTTCCCAAGTTCTATGAACTTGTGACAGAAGATCCTAATACCTTCTTAATTGAATTTGACATACTCTGTAGGAGTAATGATTATACTACTAATTCCTATAGGCTTAAGTTATTTCCCACCACTTTGAAAGAGGTTGGATTAAGATAGTTCATGAGCCTAGGCAAAGATATTGTGCAAAATTGGAAGATATGAAGACAAAATTCCTTGAGAAGTACAAGGAATATTGCAGGGGTAGTGATATGAGAGGAGACATTTTCAGGATGCAACAAAAGGAAGATGAGAGCCTGGAAGACTACATTGCAAGATTTATGTTTTGGCTAAAAAAATCTCCACACCATGCACTTAATGAGGACTCAAAAAATTTGGTTTTCTTAAGAGGAATCAATGATGGCTGCACTGATGCCTTGAACCTCATGGCATGAGGAGATATCTCCCAAGTTCCTTGGGAAGATATCAAGAAGATATGCCAAAATTACTCTAGGGCAGCTTCAAAGAAAGGGAGAGCTTATCAATCATCCATGGGTAAGTCAACTACCAGTGGAGTTTCAAGAATGGAGATCACTAATTTGTTGGTAGACTTCAAGCAAGATATTATTAACAATCTAGCTACTTAGTTAGATACACTTCAGGCCAAAAAGAAGCAAGAGGAGGTAGAAATGATGTTGACAGAGTATTGTCCTCATTGCAAACAAAAGAAGAGGGACTGCAGATGTAAGATGGTCACTAATCTAGAAAGTAAGTAGATTCCACCTAAGTTCAAGCCAATTCAAATTGAAGAAGACCAAGTCTACTATGTTGCACAAAGGAAGCCCTGGGCTCCAAGACAAGGTATACCACCAGATCCACTATCGTATGTTGGACCATATTTTAACTCATATTCATTTGGAAACCAATGGAATCCCCCATATCCACCCAGTTATGGAGGATATCCACTACATCCTTGGAGTAACCCTCCAAATGCTTGGCCTAGCCATTAGAGTCCTCCACCTCAGTGGCAGCAACCTCAGGGGAATTGACAGCAATTTCAAGGGAACTGACAACCACCTCCAAGAAATTGGCAGTAAACAAATCAATGGAGAGGAGGGCAGCAATGGCCTACCCAAAATACCACCTACATGAAACCACCTTCTCAGCCCCAACAACCTGCTATAATGCCTCCACCTGCTAACCCAAGTCCTAATGCACCTAAACCTACTCAGCTACCAACTCAACTCACACCCAATCCTAATAATAAGCCACAACAACAACCTATATATTCTACTGATTCAAAAAAATTTCTTACATATGCTATGAGTGTAAGTGATATCCATTTGCATTCAGGAACCAAGCTACTAGCCCCTTCCAAGCCCATCATTACTGAGCTTCTGGTGGAAAAGGAGGAGGAGCCTCTAAATGAGCCTATTCAGCCAAATGCACCTAAAATTCTTGAACCAGTCCAAGACAAACAGACCGAGCAAGAACCACCATTTCCTTAGAGACTGGAAGTTGCCAAGAAGAAGGAAGAAAAGGAGGATACTACTTTTGACATCTTGGATCAGCTAAAACATATGCATTCAAATACCCTTGTTTCAGGCCATAAAAGGTGTTCCAATCTACGACAAAGCCATTAAGGAAGCTTGTCTTAAGAAGCTAGGAAGGAAGAAGAAAGACCCAACTACAGTTCATGTGGTGGGCCAGCTAGCTAATATCATGTTGGGAAAAGTGACTATTCTCAAGTATAATGACCCAGGCAGTCCTGTGGTAGCAGTTATCATAAATGGGATTCAAGTGAAGAATGTTCTGATTGATTTAGGGGCATCAATCCATGTAATGAACAAAGACATCCCACAACAACTAAATATTACAAGCATGAGATCTACTCCTACTGTCCTACAGCTTGTAGATAGCTCTACTATTAAGCCTGATGGTGTAGTGGAGGATCTTGTGGTAATGCTAGACTCCTAGGAATATCCAACAGATTTTATGATTCTTTCTCCTAAGGCCACAGTAGGTTGGTATCCCATTATCCTTGGAAGACCTTGGTTGACAATCACAAATGCCTACATTGGATGTCGGTCAGGTGACATGACCATTTCAGATGGAAGGAGTACTAAAAAGTTTGTTCTTTATACACCTTCTCAGCCATCTCATGATGAAGATTTTGTATGGCCACAAGTTGATGAAGAGAATGAAGAAGTTAATATTGTGGCACAACTTATGATGCTAGGAAAAATCTCTTTCATGCAGCTCCAAGATGAGGATGAGGCATTGATTAACATCATTCAGAATCATTATGGAGCAGAGGACACATCATCTTCTACTTCAGTCAACACACTTCTGCTTGTTCTTCTTGTAACCACTATTCCTGCAGACGTTTTTCCCATAGATGTTCTTCCTACAGCCACTATTTCTGTAGACATTTTTCATACAGACAGACTTCCTATAGCAACAGGTTCATTCCATACATTGTTTTCGTGTGAACTAAAGGTACCGTGTGTTAATGAAGCGGCCATGGTAGAATTAACTACACAAATATAGGTGTCAGAAGGAAAATATTTGAATGTTAATAATAAATTGAGTGAAATAGAACAACTGTTGTTGGAAAATCTATTAAGAGCCCATCAACATGCATTTGCATGGGATTATCATGACATGAAGGGACTGGATCCTAAACTTTGTACCCATATAATTTATATCATAAATGATTGCACTCTAGTAAGACAACCACAAAGGAGGATTAACCCTACATTGAGAGAAATTGTGAAAGAAGAATTGCAGAAATTGCTAGATGCAGGATTTATATATCCCATTTCAAATAGTCAGTGGGTGTCTCCATTGGTGATTGTGCCCAAGAAAGGAGGGAAGTGGTGAGTTTATGTTGATTACAGAGAAATTAATGCTATCACCAAGAAAGATCAGTTTCCTTTACCTTTCATTGATCAAGTTTTAGATACACTTGCAAGAAAGCAATACTTCTCTTTTCTAGATGGATTCAGCGGCTACAACCATATCCAAATTGCACCAGAATACTAGGGGAATACCACATTCACCTAGCCATGGGGGACCTATGCCTATTCAGTATTCCCATTTGGCTTGTGCAATGCACTTGCAACCTTCCAAAGGGTAGTCATTGGTATATTTTTAGAAATTTTTCATGATTGCATGGAGCTTTTATGGATGACTTTACTACTTATGGTTTTGACTTTGATCAAGCATTGGAGAATCTCAAAAGGGTCCTACAAAGATGTGAGGATCAAAACTTATCCTTAAATAGTGAAAAATGTTTTATGATGATGCAAGAGGGTGTAGTTCTTGGCCACTACATCTCCCATAAGGGACTTCAAGTAGATCCTGCAAAAATAGAGGTAATCACAAATTTGCCTACGCTTGCAAAACAAAAGGATGTTAGAAGTTTCTTGGGTCATGCAGGAGTATACCCTTCTCACTAAGGATGCCGAATTTCAGTGGACTGAAGCTTGTGACAAGACATTTTCTGCTTTGAAGATAGCTTTGAAAAATGCTCTTGTACTTAAGGGACCCGATTGGGAGCTTCCTTTCCACATTCATACTGATGCATCAGATTATGCCATAGGGGCAGTCTTAGGATAAAAAGAGGGAGCTGTTGAAAATTCTATATACTTTGTCAGCAAAAATTTGCAAGGAGCTGAATTCAATTATACTGTGACAAAGAAGGAAAAGTTGACCATAGTTTATGCACTAAAAAAATTTAGACATTACATAGTGGACTACCAAATCTTTATGCACACTGATCATGCAACCATTAGATATCTCATGAATAAACCTTTGATCATAGGGAGATTGGAAAGATGGATATTATTGATGCAAGAGTTTGATATAACTATTGTAGATAAGCCAAGAAGAGCTAATGTTGTTGCAAATTTTCTTTCAACATTGACTACATCAAAAGACAAACAACCCATAGATGACTCTTTTCTTGATGAACATCTATTATCCCTCAATGTAAAATACTCTGACATAGCCAACTACTTGGTCACAGGTAGAGTTCCTTCTCATTTCTCCCCAAAAGAGAAAAGGCACTTATTGAAAAATATTTTCCTTTCTCTTAGATTGTTGGATGTTTGTTTTACACCGGACCTGACCATGTCATGAGAAGATGTGTAAGAGAAAATGAGACTTATGATATTTTGCATGCATGTCATAATGAACCGTGTGGAGGACACTTTGCAGACAAAAGGACATCAATGAAGATCTTGAAAACAAGGTACTATTGGCCAACACTCCATAGAGATGCAGGAAGGTATACCAAAAAATGTGATAGATGTCAAAGAATGGGTAGACCAACCAGATCTGATGAGATACCATTGTGCCCTTAGATAGTGATCACTCCTTTTGACAAATGGGGATTAGATTTTGTGGGACCAATTGACCCTCCATCAAATGGTAAGTCTTATATATTGGTATGCACTGATTATGTAAATAAATGGGCAGAAGTTAAGGCCATGAAGCATGCAAAGGATAACAAAGTTGTAGAGTTTCCTTATGAGGATATTTTCACAAGATATGGAGTTCCAAGAAAAATAGTGATTGATCAAGTGCCACAATTCACATCAACTCTTGTTGTAGCACTGGTGAATGAGTATAACATTAGGCACAAAAATTCTACTCCTTATCACCCCCAGGCTAATGGCCAAGTTGAGGTGACAAACAGAGAAATTGAAGCTATTTTGACCAAAACGATAGCTATTCATAGGAAATATTGGGCAAATAGATTACCCAAAGCTATTTGGGACTATAGGACATGGAAAACAACTACAGACTTCACCCCATTTGAGTTGTATGGAAAGACCGCTATGATGCCAATCGAATTTGAACACAAAACTCTGCGAACTACACTGGATTTAGGGATGGACATTTCTGAAGCACAAAGAGAAAGAAACATGCAGCTAAATGCTTTGGATGAAATAAGGAGAGAAGCCCTGTAGCATACTGAAGTAGTGCAGAACTAGAGAATCAAGTGGCATGACAGATTTATCAAAGAAAAGAAGTTCAAACCAAGAGATTGGGCCTTGCTCTATTATCCCAGATACCAGGACAATGTGGGAAAATTACAGATGAGATGGCTAGGACCCTATGAGATTGTTGAGGTCTTTCCCAATGGATTCATCTAGCTTACCACCATTGACCCTGTCAGGTTCAAATTAATTGTCAATTGTCATCGCCTCAGGTTATATCATAAGCCAACTTCTAAAGAAGAATTTCTCTAGTAGTTCACCCAGCACTCAGAGCTTCCTCCAGTCGAAGGCGGTGGACCTAGTGTCCCTCCTTCAACCTAATTGAGGTACGTAATTTTCATAATAAAGACTTTCACTTATGTGGAAGTCCATTTCTCTGTCATCCACCCATCCACCCATCTGTACCACCTTTCTCTCTCTTCCATCACTTCATTCCACCTCATTCTATTCCACCCCATCTTCATTCATTGATCAATCCATTTTCCAACAAGGCGAGTGTTATTTATCCATGATCTTTGTAGTAAATCTTCCACACATTCAAGTATGTGTGCATTGATTGCTATCTTTAATCATCTTTTAATTACATTCATTTAATCGATGTATGTTAGCATAGGTATTCACATAAATTCCATCATTGCTTGTCAATTGCCACTCCCATCTCACATGTGTGGACATATGTCCAAATTTAGGTTGGGGGGAGGGAAACGAAAAAGATGCAAATATTTTATTGTCCATGTGTCAAACCATATTAGGCTGCATCAGAATTTTAAAATGAGTTGATTGCATGAGTGAAATGACAGTAACTGTAGCTGCCAATTCTTCCTATCATAATTTCCCTCTATCACTTCTTTTCTTGCTATTATTTCCTTGTCCTAATCTTGAGTTGCAAGCAAGAAGACAAAATAAAAGAAAGGAAATGCAGTCGACACAGGTACTGTAGGGAAGCACATTTAGGGGGAATTGCAGAAAAAGTTGAAAGGAGTTGCAAAGCATTTGTTTGATTGCAGACAATGGCAGGTGGGCTAGTTTGAAACGAACCCACGGTGCATGATATTTTACTACAGGATGCACAATGCTTGGCTGAATTTCAAAAATGTGGATGCATGGACTACTTTTTAAAAATGGATGGTTTTGATGAAGGAATTGCCCTTAAATTTTCCAAGAATTTTTTGGAAGGAAAACCCACAGTAAAAGGGTTAGAAGTCGTAGAAACAAAGGAGAGTTGATACTATTCCTCCTACAGCCAAATGAAGACGTGAAGGACCTACCAGAAAATCAAGGCTAGTTGGGCTTATGCAGAAAATCCCTAAACCTGATGAGACCCCACATGAGGACCCTGAAGCTCCAATGGGGCAGGAGTGTGTTGAAAAAGAAGAAGAAAGCATATTTAAGGGAGCAACAAACATAACACTAGTTGATCTTGCTAGCATTGTAGAGGAATTGGAGGAAAATTAGAACTTCCTGTAGCATGAACAAGAGGTCCTGCAACAACAACCAGAACTAGAACAAGAGTTCCTACAGCCGCAACAAGAGCAAGAGTCTTTGTAGCGAAAGGAAGAAGAAACAACACCCTTATAGCCGGAGATAACTGGACAACCTGAGTTTATGCAAATAATGCCATATGAGGAGTCATCATCAACCAAAAGACTGGTAGGAATTCATAATCCTCCTAATTTTTCAGTACATGCAACAATTTTGAATCTTTGAACAGAGATACAAATAAGGGAGGAAGAATGGAAAAGGGAAAAACAAAAGTTAAAGACAAAAATTCAAAAGAAGGATGAAGAAATTGAGGAGAAAAATGCAAAAATTCCTACCCTGAAGCAGAGGGTAGATGATATGGCAACTTTGGCACCAAATATTTTGGAATGTAGAGAATCCTCGAGGGTCTATGCTCTGCTCCTGGAAGAGAAGTATCTCTCTTTTAAGATTTCAAGACTTGCCTCAGGTTTGAATCCTTTTGTTGATACCCCTATGGAATTTTTCAATGTTTATAGGATTGCCTCCCCTGAAATGAAGATTTTGTTATGTGAATTTTATTTACATAATTATGTTGTCAAAAAAGACCATAAATGGAACCCACTGTTGTATGTTGGAGATGTTCAATTGAGAGCATTCATGTCTTGGGTGAAAAATGAAATTAGTTGGGGACAACAACACTGTACTTATAAACAATTGGAGTCTGATATCCCTTTGCATGTTAGAGCTTAATCAAATAACCCAAGGGATATTTATAGAGAATGGCATAGAATGCTACTCAGACCAAGCTACGGCAATAGGATTATGCCTCAGATTGAGGTAGCTTACACTAAGTATGAGGTAAAAACAACAAAAGAGGTAACCATGAGGATATGTTTATCCCAGAGATGGAATAGTTTAACCGATGAGTTGAAGTAGGCTGAGCCTCATTCCATCCACAATTACGCTGTAGCATTGAAAAGAATTGAGAGACATATTCAGATTGGAAGAACTCCGGGATGACATTGGCTTCCCCTGACTTTTCAACCACCCATGCTCATGTGGCCAATTCCAAATTTCAGATTCTACGAGAGTGATATTGTTGTAGAAAGGTAGAGATGGGATAGATTTGATAGATTAGGAGGATTCTATTGGGATCCTGACTCACGCACTGTAGCCACTGATGTTGGACAACTCTCAGTTACAAATTTTAGAGCTTTGACCAAGAAAAAGAACAACTCTTCCCCTACTGGAGGACCAGCAAAATGTTAGGTTGGGGGGAGTGATGATCCTAGTTTTTGGTCTAGTTTGGGTAAAATATATGGTCTATTTGCTAATTGATGTCATGGACTTTAATTCTTAAGTGTTGGTATTGGCATAATGTTTCCCTCAAACCATTGACATTTGACATTACCCTATCTTTGCAGGCTTTAATGATATTTGGCATAATATGTGGGTCATCTATGTTGATTTGCACATGATTAATGAGTGTTTCTTAGAGTGGTTATTGATGTGCAATTATTGTGTGTACTGACCTTGGACTGCAGACTTAATACATCAAGTTATGGAGGACACCGCCAGCTAGGCATGCACCATAACATCTAGGGGAGAAGCCGCTCCAGGTCAAAGGCAGCCGACAACAAAGATTCTTCATGCAACCGAATGTAACCACCTTGTAGTGGACCTTAATGATCGAGCATGCATATGCATTACTATTGTGTTGGATATGCACTTGACTTGCATGTTTGACCGGATTCCATGCACGTGTAACCGTCGCCGCTCCACTTTCCCCTGCTTTCCCTAAATGACATCCTCCCAGACGTGAAGTTGACTACCTTTTTAGTCGTAGTATAAATAATAATTTGATGCTTCTTCTTTAGGAGGTTGCATGATTCTACATTGTACTCTCATTTTTGTGATACATATACATTACTCTTTGTATGCATGATTTACAGTGAATAAAAATAAAGTTATGATTTTGAACATTTGAGAGTTGTTAGTTTAGAGGATACTTATCCAAGGGGACCCGCTTGGTGAGTAATCTGTTCTCTTAGTTTAGCATTAGCTTAGTGTATACGTCTAAAAATGGTCATGATTAAGCTTGTTAATTAATTAAATATAAATTGTTTAATTAATTCTCCCAAAGTCATCTACATATAAATAAATTTAATTATTTAATTAATTCTCCTAAAGTTATCTACATATAAATAAATTTAATTATTTATTTATATTGTTCATTCTTATGATTCTTCTACATCAATTAAATAAATAACTTTATTTAATTAATTATCATTTCCCACATTCCTCTTAATTAAATTAAATAAATACGATTATTTATTTTAATTATCATATCATTCTAAAGTTTGAATATTTGAATATTTAAATAATGGAATATTCTCTTCATCCCATAATCAAATTAAATATTAAATATTTAATTTAATATTTTCTTCTCACTCCATAAATAATTAAATATTTTTAAAATATTTAATTACACTCTAAATTCACTTTTAAAACATAATTAAATATAATTTATTTAATTATGAGAGTTTCTATATCTATCTTCACTTACAAATTAAATAAATTTATTTTATTTTATTCTAACTCATTCTAAACTCATTCTTCGAAACGGAAAATTCCCTTCGGATCTCAATGACGAAAATTGAAGGAAAAGGGAAAACTTCTATCTCCCTCTCCACTTACGAAAATCTTCCATCGTTCATTCGAACAAGCTTAATCTGGGCCATTGAAACATGTCAGCCAATCGAATCCTTTCTAAGACTCTATAAATACTGGTACAAATCCATGCATTGGTTACACACGAATACACGCATTTACATGACGAACATATACGCTTATGCATTCACATCACTTTCAGCATCACAATGATATTATCATCTTAGCATAGCCTTGAATTTAGCATAGTGTGCATTTTCAAATCTCGTTCTTCAACTGTTCATTTTGTTGAGCTTGATCTGCTGATCTGAGAGCCATTGGAAATAACAAAATGCTGGAGTTAGAGAGAGATAAGATGATTTCGGGGAAGTTGCAGTAATAGTTTTCTTATTTTGTTTTCCTTTTCAGTTTTCTTGATTTAATGTCTTATTGATATGTGTTTGAATTCATTTATAATTGATCCAATTTTCACACACACATAAAATGGCACCCACTGTGGGGCTCGAACCCACGATTTTAACATTGTCTGCAAGTTTTTTTTACAGTTTCTGCATTCTGGAGTTAACTTTCAGAAAAATTTGGTGTTTAAGCGCATTCAACATTTTATGCAGCACATACGAGGTTTTTGACTCATTTGTTTTGCAGGATTCTGTAGTGCATATAGTAATTGTTCTAGCGCATATAGTAACTTTTCTAGCACATATAGTAACTATTTTAGCGCATTTAAAATGTTTCCTGTGGCGCATATACCTTCTATTTTGGTGCATATATCAGATCTATTTTGACACATATACCTTCTATTTCGACGCATATATCGTCTATTTCAACCCATATAATTTCTGTTCTGGCGCATATGGGGTGTAACACAAATACAGAATTCTGAGTCTGACACCTTCCGCAAACAGAATTCTTTTCTTTTTCTTTTTTTTGGGATTTTTTAAAATGAAGCAATCCTAGGATAGCCACATCTGGAATAAAATGAAGTAATCTAGGATAGTCACCACACAATAATCTTGCAATTAAAATTGAATAACTTGTTTTTGTGAAGCAATATCTTCACTTAGCTTAGATCATTGTGATTTGGGTTTTAAAAATGAACTTTTGTCTCCTTTGTCTGTGGCAATAGGTCTATGCTCTCCCCTTTACTGGGTGATTAAAATACCAAACTTGCCTTTTCAATTTCATGAATTTTTGCTGCTTTAATTACATCCTTTAGAGAGCCTGCCATAGTGGGAAAAAGTACTCACCCTACGGGAACAACTCAAGTGGGTTCAAGCCAAAGCCAAGCTATTCCACCCCACTATAAAATTTAAAGTGAATTTGGGGAAACCCTCTTTTGCTGGTAGCGTGCAAGATAACCATCCCCAAAGCCTTTGTTCTAAAGGTTGGGAGGTCTCCTGAGGGAGTTTATTATTTCCGCACCAAATGGAAATCCTTACTACGAACCTAGTGTAGTGGCCAGCCAAAGTCAGTTTCCGAACATTCTAATAATCACAGTGCAAGGGGAGGCAAGAATCTGCCCCCAAGACACTCACCATATAACTGCCAAGGACCATTTGCTCAAGGGATACGGTATCCACTTCCATAACTCTAAGTACGCGCCTGGAAAAGACAAAAACACGAGCACCCCTTCGGGGGTGACACAGTTGTGTGAGTCGATGCAGTTCTAAGATGTGGGTTGTTGATTACTAGAATGACCTACCGGAGTATTAAGAGTGAGTCTGTCTGAATTGTCTTTCATGTGCTAAGCCTATGAAAACATTTGTTGAAAACATTTTCTTGATCAAACACTTCATGTTAGTGTAGGGCCTTTAAAACAACTGTTTTTCAAAATGTTTGTTGTGTCTTCCATCACATTAATTCAGATAAAAAGATCATCTGAAATGAACATGAAGAACAACAACTGAAAACATTCAAAAGTTATTCATACCTTTGGTCCAATAACATTCTCAATACTTTTCCCATGTGTAGAGATTGGAAATCAACAAAATTTTCCAAGAAATCAATTTCCAATAGGATTAGAAAACCCAAGAAACCATTAGGATACAAGAAAACATTACAAAAGAGAAAATTCTTATACAAAAGTCGACACGTTTTGCTTCATTATCAAGGATTTCTTCATACATACCAAGACTTTGTTAGAGGATTCACTTATGAGTATGTTGTAAATCCCTTAGATTCTCGAGCTTATTATCAGATATTATCTCTATCACAATGGCATAATCACAACCAACCTCTTGAATTTGACAACATACCACAACCTTCTATAGAATATCCTTGACATCCCAATCAAATCCTTCGGTGATTTTGAAACCTTTCTTCGAAAAAAAAGATCAAAACTTTAAGAGTGCTCTCTCAAAACAAATTTCTAATTATTGATTCAACTTCCCCAACAGGATTCCGACATCCTTCATCATTGGAAGCCACAATAAAAAAAAATTAGGAACATCTTAGATCATATCATAAGATTCCATATCTTATCAGATCAAGATATCATCATCATCTCACTTGTCAAAAACTAGGATCTAAGTTTAGCAGAATTCTTCAAAATCATATGCCTATCTTCACAAGATCTCAATTCAATAAATTGAAGGATGAAATTCAACAAGAAGGTCACACCCAAAATGTTCCAGAAGAGGGAGAAAGTAGTAATCCTCTTTACATTATGAGTCGTAATCCACTTTTTGACAAAGATATGGATAACAGAGAAGAAAATCCTTTTCACCAATACAAAGATGCGAACAAAACACATATAGAAAGTGATGAGGAACAAGATGAGGGATGTCTTAGAGAGGTTGAGCAAGATCCAAAATTTCACAAAGCCATAGAAAAGATCTTGCAGTGAGATAAAGAAAAATATTTTCGCTATCTAGCCAAACAAGGGGCTAAATTGCCTCATGACTTTAATACTGAGAATTTGAAAAAAAAACTTGAAGAGACACCCCTATCTAATCTTAGTGCTTGGACTCAACAAATCAAGGCACTTCAAGGACAAGTTAAAGAGTTACAAGGGGGAACAACCACAAAGAAATATACTCTGGAGGACATTTGTCCTTATCCTTTCGATCGAAGTCTTAACATGATTCCTTTTCCCAAACATTGTGAAATGCCAAAATTTGATCGCTATAATAGGAAATCGGATCCAATCGAGCATGTTAGAGACTTCTGAAACATGACATTGGAATTCGCTCACGAAGACACTTACTTGATATGATTGTTTCCTAGGAGTCTTGGAGTTCACTCTATGGAATGGCTATCGAAGATCACACTTCCCATCAAGACATTTGAAGAATTAATCAACCTATTCATATCACAATATGCTTACAACATCTAGCACCAGATCACCATGATAGATCTCTGTAAAGTTGCACAAAAACCTAGCAAATCTTTAATTACTTTTCTTCAGAGATGGAGAAGAATGTTCGCCAGATATCCATGTCCTGTTCCTAAAAAGGAAAAGATGGTTACCTTCATTAATAGTTCAAATTCAAAAATGAGCTATCGTTTGAACTTACATTGTCCTCCTTCTTTTGAGAAAATGATTGAAGATGCCATAACCATTGAAAATGCTTTGGTCAAAAGAGGAATAATAAAACATGACAAAGACAATCCTAGCTCATCCAACCATCACAATAATCAGGACAAGTCTAAATTTTGGACTCGTAACAAAAATCTGGTAAATGATGGTGTTGTTGATGCAAATCATGTCTCGACCAAACCATTTGTCCTTAATACTCCAAGCATTCACAACAACAATGTCAACTCGATTGCAAATCATGGAAATAATCCTCCTCCTCTGAGGAACAATATAAATCAACATTCTACTCCCAATCAAGGGACTTCCAACAACCAAAGTTACCGAGGAACCAATAACAATCGCAATTCCTTAGGGAACACCTCGAATACAAATCCACAAAGTTTTTCATTCTTCTCTAATAGAAGAACTTTCACATCATTGGGTCAATCTTTAGAATCCGCATTCAAAGAGTTGATGGCCAAAAATGTCATTACTTTTCCGCCTCAACAAAACTATGAACCCAGTGTAAAACCTCCATCATGGAATGAGGCATACTATTGTGATTATCATCGGTGTAAAGGTCATCGTACAAATAATTGTCAAGCCTTGAAGAATACCATTCAAGACTTAATCGACAATGACATCATTACAATAGAGGGACATCAACAAACCAATGCAGACCACCAATCATTTCGCAACCCTTTGCCTAATTATCAAAAAGGTGAGTCTTTTGAAAAAAATGTGAATCATATCAACGATAATCATATAATCAACCATCTCTACACAGATGACGAGTGGGTAAATGTCATTAAAGTCAACAAGAAGGTGGAATATAGAGAAGTCAACGCGACAACAAGGGTGCAAGCTAAAGTTGTCTTAAAAGGCGCCTCTTCAAAATCCATTGAACCTCCACCTCAACATCAATATGATTTGGTCAACCAACTTCGAAAAACCCCCGCTCAAATTTCTATCTTGGAACTATTGAAGATTTCTCTAGACCATAAGGAAATTCTCGAAAAGGCCCTCTTTGAGACAAATGTATCCACTGATTTGGATGTAAACCAATTTCAAGCCATGGTAGGACACTTGTCCTCACCCACTTGCCTCTCATTCTCTGAAAAGGATGACGTTTCCATAACTCATCCTCATAATTCGTCACTGTACTTAGAAGTCATGGTTCACAAGTTTTGTATCAGACGAGTTCTAATAGATGGAGGTGCTGGTTTGAACATCTGTACCATGAAGTTGGTTAAGGCTTTAGGATTTTCTGAGGACTCTATTGATTTCAGAAGAAAGATTACCATAAAAGCTTATGATGATCAAGAAAGAGCATCCAAGGGTCTAATCATGCTGCCAATCAGAGTGGGCCCTATTGTAAAGAATACTTTCTATCAAGTATTGGACCGTGATCTTGCGTACAACATCTTGTTGGGTCGTCCTTGGATCCACGAAATGCAAGCTGTCCCATCAACCTATCATCAATGTCTTAAGTTTCCTTATGATGGACAGGAAATCACAATACCAGCCGATAATTCCAATATTTAAACTTGTGCCAACATAAAAGCCAGTCAAGATACTTTGGTTCCTAACAATCGAGAAGCTCATGCTAGGACTTCTCTAAAGATTGACACACAAATCAATCAATTAACCAATAGTTTTGACAAAAAATTGAAATTCAAGGACCATGGAGTTGGAGAGTACTCTCTTTGTCTTGCCAATTTACCTACATCACCTCGATCACATGGACGATCGTCTATCATGGAACATCAAATATCAGTGGCATCAACATCAAAGCAACCACCAACAAAGCCAATCACAAAATTTAATGGACAATTCATCAAAGAAAAATTCCCCATGGAAGATCCTGAGGATACAGAAATTTTAAACTGGCTCTATAAAGATGAAGATGAAGCAGTCTTTAATGTCAAATTACCCATGGAAAAATATGGAAAGGGTATTCAATCATGCAGAAGATGGGCTATGATAAAGGTCCTATCGAAAAAAGGAAAGGAGTAATTAAACCCATTCACCTCCGCGGACTTGCTGCAAAAGAGAAAATTGGATTGGGCTATGATACTCATGCCAAAGAAGCACATTCAAACAACTGCATGGCACTATCTTCACATTGCAAGAAGGCTCAAATTCATGAAAAGCATGTTTGGCAACAGTTTAGAACTTTATGGATAACAATTCTAACATAGAATCCACTGAATATGAATGGGACACCATCTACAATGATGAGTTCTGGAGGGACAAAGAGGTTGATGTAATACACTAGTATGCCCCAACTCTAATTGAAGGTCAAGGTTCAAGGACCCAAACATGCGAATTTGAACTACAAAGTCACCATGATTCTAGTGATGTTGAATTGGATCTAAACGAACAAGACTATCATGAAGACAATATCATCATTGATCCACCTCATACCTCGGATCCTACTGATCACTCCATTATGACCTTAACCATAGCCAATTTCACACAACCTGATGGCCTGCTATCTTTGATTTATCCTGATCTCATTGATTGGGATTCAACCGAACCTATCGATATACCTGTGTTTCCCAATGATGAAGCCATCATAAACTTCCTTTCCACAGATGATACAAATGATTGTTCCACCAGCGATTTTTGATATAGAGTTTTTGATCAGGAGAGTGTCAAGTCTCCTAGCAGAAAAAGTAAAAACAAAAAAGAAAGATCTAATGGTGAAAACCAGAATCTGGCAATATTAGATCAAACAAAAGATAAAATAAAGAGCGTATCGGATGGTGAAAACCTCTTTGAGGCACTAGATGATGGGAATCTTGACACTCTCCTGGAGCACTACCATGAGCGATTTCCTATTTTGATTGAGCCTACAAATGCTGTCAATCTTGAAACTTCTGACAAACCAAGAATTTTTTAGTTAGCTGCATCAATGACAGAGAAAGAAATACCAGAGTTCATGGAATTCCTAAAAGCAAATCAAGTCAACTTTGCGTGGTCTTATGCTAACATGCCTGGTCTTGATCCAAATCTTATCATGCATCACTTGTCCATCAAACCAGGGGCCAAATTGGTGAAACAAAAACTCAGAAAGATGCACCATCATGTTGCATTATTGGTTAAGGAAGAACTGAGAAATCTCCTTGATGTGGGCTTCATATGACCAATCGACTATGCAGAATGGATCTCCAACATTGTTCCTGTATCCAAGCCAGATAAAACTATGAGAATATGCACAGATTTCAGAGATCTTAATAAAGCATGTCCTAAGGATGACTTCCCACTCCCAAACATTGACACTATAGTTGATCTGACAGCTGGCCATACTATGTATTCATTAATGGATGGTTTTTCTAGCTACAACCAAATCAAGATTACACCTGAGGACCAAGAGAAAATAGCTTTCACATGTCCATGGGGAACTTATTGTTGGAACGTCATGCCTTTCGGTCTAAAGAATGCTGGGGCTACCTACCAAAGAGCCATGACAACAATCTTTCATGACATGATGCATATCTTCATGGAAGATTATGTAGATGACATACTAGCAAAATCATACACTAGAGAAGGACATCTTGAAATATTGTCCAAAATATTTGCAAGATTAGAGAAATTCAAAGTTTGCCTCAACCCTAAGAAATGTATTTTTGGGGTCAAATCTGGAAAACTCTTGAGGTACATTATTTCAAAAAAAGGAATTGAAGTAGATCCTATGAAAGTACAGGCAATTATGGAAATGCCTCCACCAAGGAACATTAGTCAGTTGAGATCACTACAGGGACGGCATCAATCTATACGAAGGTTCATTGTACAATTAGCCAACAAAAGTTTATCTTTCACACATCTACTGCATAAGAATGTTCCTTTCAAGTGGGATGAAAAATATGAATTGGCTTTTCAACAAATAAAATAGTATTTAATGACTCCACCAGTTCTCATACCACCAAATCCAGATAAACCACTAATCTTATACATTGCTGCAACAGAGACATCTCTGGGGGCCCTGCTAGCGCAAGAAGACTCTACAGGAAAAGAACATGCAATCTACTACATCAGCAAAACACTAACAAGTCATGAGCTCAACTACACTTCTATCGAGAAGGCTTGTCTGGGAGTAGTCTTCGCTTCACAGAAATTTCAGCATTACATGTTAACTCATATAATTAATCTAGTTTCAAAGATTGATCCACTCAAGTATTTGTTAAGCAAAACATCATTGACAGGAAGGTTAGCCAAGTGGGTAATGATTTTGAGTGAGTTTGACATACATTATGTTGATCGCAAGGCAATCAAAGGACAAGTTATCGCTGATCAACTAGTTGAAGCACCATTGCAAGCAGACCATCCCCTGCACATTGAATTTCTAGATGCTGATGTCTTTACTGTAGAATATAAACAACCACGGTCCTTATATTTTGATGGTTCTTTCACTCAACATGGATCGGGGGCAGGCATACTTTTTGTCACCCCTCAAGGACACACCATTCCTCAATCATATAGGCTGATGTTTCCTTGCACCAACAACATAGCCAAATATGAAGCATTGATCACTGGGCTTAAAATAGCATTGGAATGGAGAATTACAAAATTACAAGTGTATGGCGACTCACAGCTAGTCATTTATCAGATCAATGATGATTATCAGACCAAAGATGACAAATTGTTACCATATAAAAAGATGGTTGATGACTTCAAGAAATACTTTGTGGACATCAAATTCACACAAATTCCAAGGCTTGATAACAAGGCAGCTGATGCCATGGTTATGATTGCATCATTGTTACAACTCCCAGAAACTCAGACTCGTTATGAATTTTTGGTGGAACAATCATTTACACCTGCTTATGATACCCCTGAAAGCCAAATTATTTGTCACTTGGTAGGATCTGATTCACCTTGGTATGGAAAAATTTATGCCTACCTCAAAGAGGATATCTTACCACCTGATTTATCCTGTAACCAAAAATAAAATTTTATCCGCCAATCTGCTCGTTACACTCTTATTGTTGACACCCTTTATCGCCATGGTCTTGATGGTACTCTACTTCGATGTCTTGAATGTGAGGAATCTAACAAAGCTTTACAAGAAGTTCATGGTGGCATCTATGGTACTCATTCGAGTGGACTGACCTTATCCAAGAAATTGATTAGAATGGGTTACTACTGGCCTACAATGGAGAGGGAATCATTCACTTTTGTAAAAACATGCTCAAAATGTCAGATTCATGGGAATCTCATTCATGCTCCTACATAGGAACTTCAACCATTCACACCAACCTGGCCATTTTCTCAATGGGGGTTAGATCTAGTGGGCAAGATTCATCCTTCTTCATCGAACGGACATAAGTTCATCATCACAACTACAGAGTATTTTACCAAATGGATTGAGGCAGTACCTCTTACTAAAGTTACTGGCAAACAAATATCATCATTCATACTCAACTATACTATTTGTCGGTATGGCATTCCCAACTCCATTATTACAGATAATGGACATCCTTTCAAAAATTAGGATGTTGATGAACTTTGTGAAAGATTTCACATTCAGCATAGATATTCAACACCTTACTATCCACAAGGGAATGGCCAAGTTGAGGCCTCAAATAAAACAATATTGAAAATCTTGAAAAAGACTGTGAATGATTCAAGGAAGGATTGGCACATTCAACTCAATCTCACCTTGTGGGCCTACAGAACCAGTATCCGCATGCCAACAGGAGCAATGCCATTTGCTCTTGTCTATGGAGCAGAAGCCATACTACCTTTAGAAGTTGAGATTCCCTCACTCAAGGTATCACTAAAAGGTCTTACAATAGATGATGAATACAGAGTTTCCCGACTCCAAGAGCTTGAACTCCTAGATGAAAAGAGACAAAGAGCAGTTGATCATTTAAAAGCATATCAACAGATGATGTCTCGTAGCTATAATCACAAAGTAAAGCCACGTACCTTTCAAGTGGGTGATCTTGTTCTGAAAGAAAACCCGTGCAACCAACAAGACAGAGAGAAGAAAGGAAAGTTTGAACTCAATTGGCTAGGTCCTTATGTGGTTATCGTAGTCTATGGTTCAGGAGCCTACAAGCTATCAACGCCAGAAGGGGACCTATTTGATGAACCTATCAACAGCATGCACCTGAAAAAGTATTATGTCTAAAGCAGTTATCATCATCAGAAAAAGTCCTGAAGAAATACAAAAAAATCAGAAAAAGTCCTAAAAAAAAAAAAAGAGAACATCATCGGGTGAAAACCTGGTGACAGGCAGTCTATTGACAAGAAAAATGAAATAAAAAGAAATAGTGAAAATTTGGCAAAGAGACGCTATTTGTAGCTCTCCATCTATTAATTCATGTTTTGCACTTAACTTTTCAGCCTTCATTTTCATGCATCTTTTCCATCATCTTAGGGCCATACCAGCATCATGCTATCATCATTTTCCTAGAATGATAATGTCTTATCATGGCTTGATTTATTATACATATTCATTTCAGCAAATACCAAGGGCAAACATCGGCATACTGGGGGCAATCAACTTTTAGGTTTTACCAAAACAACGAGATAGCAACATCAAAGCGAAATCATGCAAAATAAAACAATCAAATTAAACCATAAATATCCAATCATTGATCCATATCACAGTAATTTTCAGCTGTGTACCCTATCATGACTCATATCTAGATGATCTATAATCTGAATAATGTTTGGAATAATAATATTTCATTTTTTGAACAATGGTTATTTAACTTTCGATATCATCTCCTTGGAGCACACTCGATGATGTATTGAACTAGAGTGGCAAGGAAAGAGGATGATTTTTCTTTGTCTGTTGTATTGAAAATAACTATCCATATGTTGCAAGTATGTCGTAAGACATGATTTATCATTGATGACAGTTCCAAATTTGCATCAAAAGGTAGTTAGTCTTTGTCTGTTCGTGCAAGAAATGCTCAGGTCATCTCGGTTCAATTATACCTAGATGCTTGTGTTCGCTTGCTATATCAAAAATCATGAAAGTTGTACTCAGGTCATCATTGGTGCTAATTTCCCCTCTGATGCTTGTACACACTTCCAACATTTTAAAACGCTCTATGATGATTCAAGCAGGCTAGCCAAAAGGCTCAACAAAATGGTTGGTTTCATTTAGTTGCATTTCATTTTAGGTCATTGTACATAACTGCATATTCAATTTGCATCCAGAGTTTTAAAAGGCCAATGCCTATCATGTTTCTTTGGACTATTTGTGGAGGACAATGCGGACGTTTGGTTCATCATCATCTCATTTCATTTATCATTATCATATTATAGTCATATCATCATCTCATTTCATTTTCATTATCATTATCATTATCATATTATAGTCATATCATCATTTCATTCATTTTCATTATCATTATCATCATTTCATTCATTTTCATTATCATTATCATTCATGTTAGTTTCATTGTTAATTTCATCATTTCATTCATTTTCATTATCATATTATAGTCATTTTATCATTATCATTCATATCATATTATAGTCATATCATCATTTCATTCATTTTCATTATCATTATTATCATTTCATTCATTTTCATTATCATTATCATTCATATTATTATCATTATCATCATTTCATTCATTTTCATTATCATTATCATTCATGTTAGTTTCATTGTCAATATTATCATTTCATTCATTTTCAATATCATTATCATTCATGTTAGTTTCATTGTCAATTTCGTCATTTCATTCATTTTCATTATCATTATCATTCATATTCTTTTCATTATTATTTCATCTCTGTATCATTATCTTATCATATCATTTCATTATCATTATAAATCCATTATTATTCATTTCATTTATCCGTTCATTTTAATTACAAATCATTATATTTTCATCACATATCATTTTATCATACATCTCATCACTATTTACTAATCTCACTTCCTATCAATATTCATATCATTTTACATCATATCATATCATTTTATCATACAAATTCATAATGCATATCATGAACACAACATTCATTTTTCATCATATTATCATCATTTACTTGCATTGAAAAATCCAAAAATAAATATTTCCATACATACATCATAAGTCATCCACCTGCATGACATCATTAGTACACATCATCAAATCATCATCATCATAATAAAAACATCATATCGAATCATCTTGCATATCATGTTAGTCATCAAATCATTACAATGCATACCAAAATCCATAGCATAGAGAAATAAATGCATATCACATCATCATATCATAAGGACACAATATATCATCAAAAATCATCGCTGCTGCATATAATCACTCATCATCAATAATACAAATGTCCAAATGTCTAATGAAACTGAAATTTCCAAAGAGAAATACATGAGATACGATCAAAAATCAATATACGTGCTCCAAAAATGATACACACATGTGAAATGTATCTGCTAGCTGGTCGATGCCCCTGATGGAGCTGGTCCGGAAGGAGGTGGCATGCTACTAGTACCTACGTCTAGATCCCGCTGAGGCCTAGTCACTCCCATGCTCTGTGTGTGTGTCTGTGATCTGCTCCTAGTCTTGCTGCGAGATTGAGGAAATGGCTCTCTACGCTCGGGAGGACACAACTCCTCGTACCTGACTCTATAATACTCAACCTGCCTCGCCATCTCCATGCCCTCTGCAATGGCATCCCGCAATGATGCACTCTCTACCATGCCCATGAGCCTCTGAGTGACGCCCTCCACCTCCACTACTCTTCATCTGAATGCATCTCTCTCTGTCATCACCTGGGCTAACTGTGGGTCTGGGGCAGGTCCCTGTGCCTATGCCTGTGCCTGTAGCTGTACAATAAATCCCTATGACTGTGTTAGCTAACTCTATAACTGTCCCTACTGTCCCTGCAATGTCTACACCTGGGCCTGAAGAGTAGCTATCTGCCCCTGCTGAGATGAGGATTCCATCTGGATCACTGTTCCTCGCCCAATCCCTGTCCTCGGCCACCACATGATCTGGACACCCCTCAGAATATCCAGCCTCGACCTCCCCAACACCTATCCCTCATCCCCTCAATCATCTCCATCATCTTTGTCAAAACTCTCCTCCTCCTCTCCGCTATCCACCTCCTCTACTCCATCTGCGCCCTGCTCTCCACCGGCCACATCCTCCTGTCTCACTACCCTTGGCTGTGGTACTACCAGAATGGGTGTTGGCTCATTGAGACTGGTAAACCATGGAAAGGGATATGTGTGGTAATATATAGAATACTCATCGGACATACTGACATCAATAATGTCTCGCCTGTCATCCCATGCCTCAGGTGCCAATGACATGAACTCTGTATATGCTATCTGATAGGAAATACATGGCCCCCATCCGTTCTCATCTCTGCTATGGGCATAGTGTGCGACCCCCTGTGGCATCCCCTGAGTGAATCCAAACTGTCTCTGCATCTGCAATGCCAGAAATCTCTCAAGGATAAAAGGAGTCCTCCCTATCAGAAACCGCATAATGCATACAAATAGCATCTCTACATCATCTGTATCCCATGGCTCACAATCAAAATATGGTCGCCATACCACTGAATCCATATCATCCAAAAGTCATCTCTAGTAATCCACCTTGCCCAACTTGGGCTAGGTAAGGAACATAGCATACGTATATACATAGGGCCTACCTGGAGGCCTCACTCTGGGGCACGTTGGTCTCATCACAACAAGATGCTCCAATGCCCAGATCTGCAGTAGTGTCACACCACATGACAAACTGGAAGCACCCTTGTACACCACCTGATGCAAATCATGGTATAGATGTGCTAACATACAACTCCCTCATGCATATCTCCATGGTTGTAGCAACATTTGCTCCATAATCCTACCACATACCACTGATAATCCCTTTGCCCGGTGATCCAGACAAAAGAGACCTCCAATGAATGCACCCAAAACTGCAGGCAAGGCTGGATATCCTCAAAAGTCAGCCCATGGTACCCAGTACCCAGCTATCTGTCCATCACCATACACCCTCCTCAAAGCATCCGTACCCCCGAGCTCCTTGTGTTCATAGAACACAAGGGCACCAACCACTGGGATACCCAAAATCCTATACACATCCTCCGGAGTCACCGTCACCTCACTAGTCAGCATATGAAAGGTGTTGTGCTCCGAATACCATCACTTTGCCAGTGCTGTCAACAGTCCTCTGTTGACCCGAATAGGTGGCATAGCCAACAAGGATCTCAAACCACATGTATCTATCAGAGCTATGTCAGCAGGTGTCAACTCGGGTATCCTATCCGACCCTGCTGAGTGCCACTTTCTAATCTAGAGGTTTTTGAAAACCTTCTATTTTCATCACAAGGATAAACAATCAGAATCATACCAATCATTCAATCTCAATCAACCAACATCAATTAGACTCATATCTATCAGTGACCTATATCAGTGAACTATATGAGACCCATATCAATGACTCGTATCAATGTATCATATCAATGACCCATGTCACACAATCAATCCTATCAGGCAAACTAATACATAATCTATCTATCTGGATATCATATCAAATCTGCTCTACCATCAATTACTATTTGTTTTCTATCGCAGAAAGCAAATTTATCAGAAGTCATATCAATCATTTATCTGACATTTACTCTTTGTTTTTCATTTATGAGAAGAAAAGTTATCAGTTCAATCTACTCTTTGTTTTTGAAACAAAGTTATCAGACAATTACTCTTTGTTTTCTACTCTAGAAAGCAAAGTTATCAATCAATCATCAGATTATTCTATCATTTCTATCCATATCAGCATGATGACACGACAATTTCACTATCTATTGACTAAGGAAGCAATATTCATCATAATTTTCACTTTCCTATCATCAAATCATACATTCAACCTATTTTCACTATATGTGCTACTCTGTGGCCTCTATGCACTAAAACCCATATGCGCTACTATGTGATCTCTATGCGCTAAAACCCATATGCGCCGTTCTTTTTACTGGATGCGCTCAAACAGATCCCCTATGCATGATTTTCCTATATGCGCTATTTTAATCAACCTAAGCACTACTTTAATCACTGGATGCGCGATTTCCCTATATGCACCACTGTTTTTGTTCGAAGTGCTTAGACCTTGCTTTCTGCATCTTTTTCCTATATGCGCTATTATTTTTCCTATATGCGCCATACTCCTAAATTTCTAAATGACACTCTATATGTGCTATTGTTTTCATCGAATGCACTAAACTGGTTTGACGCTAACTATTTCAAATCTAGCCTATATGCACTATTGTTTTTATCCTAAGTGCCAGAAAAATCATTGAAAGCGCTAAAACGTCATTTTCAAACCCAAAATCTATGAAAAAACAAAAAAAATTGATTCAAAAACGTAAAAATTTGAAAGCACAAGCGATTAGATCGACTCACTGGTGGTCCATATGTAGCTGGCCTCTGGTATCGGCGAGATCTCTTGAATCGGTGGCGATGATAAGGAATCTCCATGTCGCAAGGTCACTCTCAGAGCTACAGTATTCACAAAGTCAAAAAGTGCAAATGACTTGTCTTTTTCAACTTTTTTTACCTTTTAAAGGTCAAACAAAGGTAAGTTTGCTGCCTTTTGACTTTATTTTTATAATGGGACATTCTTTCCATCATTGGTCGGGAGTTAAATCACTCTCTCCTCCGCAAAATATCATTATTTAATCTTGATTGTTTAGAAAAAAATTCGCAATCCATATCCTCATCCGTGATTTACCTCCCGAGGGGGCATCATCAGCATCAACATCAAAAGCATATCAGGGGCAAAATCTTATTTTTCTTTGAAGCAATGCATTTCACACATCACTTCAAAGAGGGGCAAAATGTATACGTCTAAAAATGGTCATGATTAAGCTTGTTAATTAATTAAATATAAATTATTTAATTAATTCTCCCAAAGTCATCTACATATAAATAAATTTAATTATTTATTTATATTGTTCATTTTCTAATTCTTCTACATTAATTAAATATAAATT
>VDFB02176440.1:0-40494 GCA_007258455.2 Sequoia sempervirens
TCCCTCTTGCTGATGGTGTTTGAAAGAAAGTAAACTAAAACTAAGTTGCCTATCTTTTTTATAAGCTTAGAGCACAAGGTTTATTAAACACAAACGCCGCAGCTGAGATTTTCTATTTTAAGACTTTTCAACTACAACTAACTTAAACTAAAGACGTTCCTAACCTCTCAAGTAATATGCAGAGCGAGAGAAGCTAGAAATTAACAAGGTAGATTTCTGACAAAATACTTCAACAAACTCTTTCCCAACAAACATCTACACACTTCAATGCAAGTTGAAATCAATATCATAAAAGTAGAACATAAATAATGGAAATATGAGATTTTGGACCAAGGCAGAGGAGGCTCATGATTTTATTACTCAAATTTCTAGAACAAAACTCACTTCTAACATGCCTTGAACAAGAAAATTGCAGCTAAAGAGGCTTGCAATCTTGCTCTTACACAATAGAAACAACAATCACACTAACTCCTTGTTGGCTAAAGAGGCTCAACAATTCGCTTATCACAACACAATTGAACAATACTTGAGTAACAAATAGAAGGCACAATAGGCTCAGCGTTTTGTTCTCACTAGCACGGTTCAAACAAAGTGAACTGAAACTGAATAACAACTTGCTGCAATACAGGCTCGCAATTTGCTATCACAATAATCGTTAAAGAAAACTAATGAGCAAAGGCTCTTATTTATAGACAAGCAGAGTAGTAGGGAACCCTAAAATCTCCTTGCTTTCATAATCTAGGGCTTGCTCAACAAGTAAGCTTTATTACTAAATCTAGAAAAAAGATAACATCTAAAACCCTAGAAAGCAGAAAAAGCGGGAAACGCCAACTATTACATTTTATTTTCTTTCTCTTCTCAAAGAATGGATAAAATTATTCCAAGAATAGAAAGAAAGCGGGAAAGAAAGCTTCTAGAAGAAAGCTGCTTTAAAGCTCAATCACATCCGCTAGAAAATTAGAAACTATGTCTCGGTTCGGTGCATCTATGCTCTCAATAGCAAAACACTGCTTTTCTAGAATATCATCTGCAACAGACCTAAGGAAATCTTCGACCTCATTGGCCGCTTTCTCGAACTTTGCTAACATCATCGAAATATGACTTGGTAGAGTCTTATGTTTTTCTTTCATTCACTTCATTACAATCTTCTTGTTGTATTTTTCCTTATGCATCACCCATATTCTTTCACATTCACCCTTTGAAATAGTAACACTTTCAGGCCATGGGGGAATGGAAAAACATTTCTCGATCATATCAGACTTCAGACTGCAAATCAATCTGCCATCCACTGACTGGATCTCCCTATTAGTCGGGTTGTAATGCTTGATGCAAGCGATTACGAACTCAAGACTTTGAACTGATATAGGAATAGACGCTGCTGCGAGGAGTCCAGAATGTCCCAGGTTTCTGATTGAGGTGTTGCCTGCGCTCTCCAAAGCGTGTAGATCGAACACCGGCTTGATATGATGCAAGTCTGTTTTAGTGGTTTTGATGTAATCATGATAAAGAGCTGATTCAATCTTGAAAACATTGGGAGTGTATTCCATTTCAGAAAACTTGAAGAATGACTGTAAACTCGCCTGGGTTCTGACAAGTTTTGAGCAATTTCTATTTTTAGAATGCTGATTTTCTTGCTCCAACAGACAAATTTTTTGAATTTTTTTTTGAGATATGGGTTTTGCTTAGAATTTCGTTGCAAGACAACCCAGATCGTCCGTTTTTGAAAATTTTGAATTTCAACTGAAAAAGCAGCAAACCCTAATTTCTTCAATTTTTCCCAAAAAAAAACTGGCACCTGGGTTTTGTTCAGAATATGATTAGAAATGAACCTAGTTGATTAGATTTGCAAAACCCTGATGGCTGATTGAAAAAGCAGCCAACCCTAGAATTTGAAACTTTCTTGAAAAAAGTTGTGATATGGGTTTTCTTCAGAAGACTGATTTGAGCGGACCCAGATGGTTGAAAACTGAATGCACTGAGGATTTCACTGACATGCAAAATAAAAGCAGCTGCTGCAACTTGATGAAGTTCTTGAAAATTTCTTCAGAAGATTAAGGTGAAAAGACCCAGATGACTGAAAAATGGAAAACCTTGGTCTTCTCTTTGAAAAACTCGATCTTCTGGATGAAAAAGCTTGAAAAAACAAGGGTTTATGCTTGCTAATCTGAAAAATCTGATGAAAAACCAGCAAATATGAATTCTTGGATCATAAAAAATTCTTCAAACTTGCTGCTCCAACTTTCTCCTCTGAATGCTACTTGCAAAAATAATGAAAATTACATGAAAGAAAGATGTTAAATAGACTTAGGGTTTTGTTTTTACTTTGCTTTCTTTTCCAAAACCCTAAAATCTCAGCTTCATTGAATTTGGACGCGTTCCTTCACTTGCAATTTTGAAAACTTTGAAAATATCGAAAATTCTTCTAAGGCATGAGAAGATGGGCGCCCTTCTTCACCAGGGGCACCCACTTTAAGCAGTGTTAGTGAATTTTTTTGCATTTTCAACTTTTCTTCATTTTGACCTCCTACTGCGCCTTCAATTTCCGGTTTGTAGATTGATTTGATAGGCGAGCTGAAAGATTCATCGCGGAGCCTGGCTGATTCTGAGAAGATTGTTCTGGAGGCATCTCTAGCTAAAAACTTCATCTTGACCTTCGATTTCATGGGAGCCTTTTCCTTCCAGGGGCGCCCATTTTGTCCAGAGTTGGCCATTTTTGATGATCTTCAATTTCTTTATTGACTCCTCTTCTACAAATGATCTCGTTGAATCTGGTACTCCGGGCATCAGATTGATTGCCTATTATGCTCATTGCGAAGCTGACGAGATATGAGGAGGGGTCTTCTGGGATGAACTTTGTCAAAAAGTGAATTTTAATCCCTCAAAAGCTTGGGCGCCCATCTTGCCTGGGGGCGCCCATGTTCACCAGACTTAGTTTATTTTTCACTTTTTTTGTGTTTGCTTCTGAACTTTGAAATTCAGCTCTTGCCAAACCCTCTGTTCAGCTTCTTGTATCTTACGGCTGCGACCTCTGATTGACGTGTTGGATATCTCGCTGGAGAGTTGGATCAACTGAGAAGAGATCACGTTAGAGCCTCATCTGCAAATTTATCTATTTGAGCCCTTGAAAACTTGGGCGCCCATCTTGGCTGGGGGCGCCCAAACCTTCCAGACTTAGCCATTTTGTCTGTTTTTTTAACTTCAAGTTTGAAACCTTCGTTTTGTATCCTTGACTTCAATTTGAATTTTTTAGAGAACGACCAGTCGAAAGATCTAACGAAGATAGGCATCACGAAGCTGGCTGAATACTAAAGAGATTGAGCACCTTCACAAACCCTAACTGCTAATTTGGATGCCTTAAAAAGTTGGGCGCCCTTCTTCACCAGGGGCACCCAAAGTCATCAGACTTAGTCAAATTTTGATAATTTTCACTTCTTTTCATTCTGACTTCAGTTTGGAACCTCCTTGTTCAGCCTTGAATTCCGGATGACTGGATCATCTGATGACTGCACCGTTGAATTCGTCGTGGAGCTGGCAGAGAACTGAGCAAGTTTGGTTGGAAGAGTAAACCTTGATTTTATCATTTGGTGCCCTAAAAAGATGGGCGCCCTTCTTCACTTGGGGTGCCCAAGTCTGACAGTGTTAGAAATTTTTCATCATTTTTCATTTCCTTCCTCGTTCTTCGTGCATATTCATCATTTCACCTTCTGTTGAATGCTCTGAATGTTGAATCTGACACCTGGAAGCCGACTGACCTCCATTGATGACCTCAGAGCTCCTAATGTGCTTCTAAAAAAGCAGAATAGATCAAGTAGGGAAAAACTGATTATTTTGAGATTCTAACTGCACCAGCCTGATATGGACGTAATTTGAGCCAATCAAAATCAGTTTGGACCCTGACGGACCAACTTTCTATTTTTAGAAAGTTTTGCCAATATCCGTTTCCAAAGAAACCCAGAAAAACCCAGAAAACGTTACTAATTTTAGAAAATTTCTAAAAATAGCAGTTTTCCTAAAAAGTAGGGATGAAAAACTGAGATCTGGGTTTTGTAGATTAAGCCGCTCTTAGCAGACCTAAATCGTCAGATTTTGACAATTTTGCGTTTTAACCCCTCACGCAAGACATGCACACCCAAATTTTGACCTTTTTGACTGATTTAACAAGACTTTTACTCATTTCTTCAAAATGTCTAAGTGTAACAAAAATTTTAATTTTGGGGTACAACATATATATATTTGTATTTAAATGATTGAACCATATAATCGTGATGCATCTTTTATTTCTCTCAAACCCTTGGCTGCTCACAATAAACAAATGCATAAATGAATCAAAAGAGGCCTCTTTTTTCCTCATAAGAGAGCAAACACCAATGGGGCCCACAATAGCCATGTAGGCAGGCTGTGCCTTTTTAAAAAATGTGTTTTTTTATTTAAAACAATGCAACACGTGGGGGACGGTCAGCTGTCCTCGGGACAATCGAGAGATGGCTCAACCATCCTCTAGCCATTCCTGGGACGGTCAGTCATCCCCGCTTTAGTCAATGCCGTTCCCCGTTTCAGGGATGTTTCTCGAATTTGCTCAGCAAAAGGGGACACCAGGGGACCATCCCCCAACCGTCCCTTTGTACCCGGGATGTCCCGGGGACAGGGACGGGGCATTTTAGGGGGGAATGCGTCCCCGAGTTTCCCTATTTAAAACAAATTTGAATTAAATATTGTGCCAAACAAATGTATCTTCTCCTAGAAGCTGTTATTTTGTCTTGTTCTTCTTGTAATCTATGCCATTTGTCTTTATCTGGTAAAGGAGAAAATTATTAAATGTAAACCTCCTTAGGGTTTTTAGAGGTACAATCTAGGCCTTTGGATTGGATTTAATCTTGAACATTTATTCAAAATGTAATTTCTATAAAGGCCTATGCCTGTTCATTTGTAAAAAGAGAGGATTGGAAATTGTTAGCAAAATGTTGGAGAAAATAATACAATTAGGTCATTGACTTGGTGAATTTCTATGTTAAGCTTGAAAGTGTTATGGTTTGTTGCTTCTTATTCTCAAACGTTAGTTTCAGTTCATTTGTAATGATGGTGAAATGTTAAAGATGTTTGATGAATCTGCTGCTCATACCATTTGGAGTTTGCTGATTGTAAATCACAGTGCATGGTTAGTTTGAGTCAAATATTGCATAAAGTTCAACAATGAATGTTTGTTCATGTCATGCTAGCAATTGGGTGTATGAATGAGTTTTCATAGTCTGAAAATCCTTTACTTTTCCTTTGAAGATTGCACCATTTTTGTGGAGTTGTAGATTTGATCTTGGCTAAGTAGGAATAGGTTTTCATGGGGATTTGTCAGTCTGCAGCATTATTATGATTGATCTTAGGTGTTAGTTTTTGGATCTCTTCAAACCCTATATCTTTTGATCTTTCTTTGGGTTAGTGTTAGGGAAGCAATAGCATCACAGTATTGCCACATTTGATGATAAAAGCCATTTTCAGATTTTAGATATGGAAATACAGTCAAGGTTTGTATTAGTTTTCAGATTTTGCAGATCCCTTATTTGACCTTGAAGCTTCCAACCTTGTTAAACCATAAATGCCCTTGTGATTACTAACAAATCACATCAACTACTGAGTTGTTTTTGCATAGTCAAGACCTGACATCCAGAACCTTGGGGTCATTTTTTGAAGTTTTTTTAAGCTTTCTGAAGAAAGTTACCTTTCAAGAGAGATATGTTGTGTAATGCAAAAGCACTCATCAACAGAATTGGTGCTAGAAGGAGGGCTTGAAACAACAAATTTGGAAGCTGAATGAGCCTTCATGTTGAAAATATGAGATATGATAGATCTCTTTATATAAAAAAAATAAAAAAAAATCAGAAAATTTGAAAATATAAAAAAATCTAAATTGAAATGGAAAGACAACAATTTCATATTTCTTGTTGTAAAGATAGTCCTCAAGTTGAAATTTCTTAGATTTATGAGTCTCTAAATAGACAAATGTATCCTAAGAGTTTGCATCACCTTGCATTATCAGAGAAATGTAGAATTCATAATACCTCTAGGCATAATGAGCTAGTATGTTTGACCTTTTTGTATAGAATGGAGATGGCTTTGTAGGGGAAAATTTTCTTTTGGAAAGTACATGAACCACTAGCGTTTGTAGAGGTGGAAGAAGAAATTGCTGATATTGCAAGTGAGGCCTTCACAAAACTGGTTAAAGATCAATTGAGTAGTGAGAATGGACAGTGTTTACAAGATATTCTCTTATCCAGTTGGTGTAGGGTGCATAATGCATCTCATTGAGAACTTACCTACCCTTCATGTCAAGATATTATTAATCAAGTTAAATGCCATTTAGAGTTGATGGAACAGTCACATACAAGTGAGAATGAGCTACCTGGAGAGTATATTGCAGATGACAAATGTAATGAACCAGACCAATTTTTTTTTTTGTTTTTCCCAATTACAATTACAATCAACATGCACCCGTTAAGGTTAGCGTCAAAACCAAAAAGATGCGGAAATAACTCTAACCAAGAATGTGTCCAAGATGGACGAACATATGGTTAGAGGATCTGGTACAATGCAGAACTGGAAATGAACTCTAACCAAGAATGCGTCTATGATAGACGAGCATATGGTCAGAGGATCTTGTGCATGCTGAGCTGAAGTAACTCTAACCAAGAATGCGCCAAGAGATGGCGAGCATATGGTCAGAGGGTCCCTAAGGCTACAAACTAAAATTAAATAGGCGGCAAGCCAGCCTCTTCCACTTATTCAGCGGGAATATACAATAAGAAAATGAAAGAGATAAATGAGAATGCTGACAGTACTATTGATCAGCTTACAATTTGATAGAATGTCCGCCAAGAGCTCAATATTAGAAGTCCTCCAATGCTGCAATAATGTATATGAACTCCTCAAAGCTTAACAAGACTCTCTAGTCACAAAACCCTCACAAAAATGCATTTTACTAAGTCTGATATGATAGACCAGCAACTAAAATGAAGAAATCAGCAACCCTAGAACTCACCAAAATACTCACAACTCACTCAATACTTGTCAAAATAACATGAAACTTGATGCAAACGAATGCTAGGATGATGACAATGAAACTAGACAAAGAAACAGCTGACAAATTGAAGTATTTTTTTTTCTAAACATTTGCCAGGCAAGACATAAAACTATAGCCTCCAGAAATATTCTACCAACAAGACAAAATCCAAGACACCTCTAAAAAATCTGCAACTTGGCATAGAGGGGCGCCCAAGGCTAGCAAATGCATGGGTAAACTACCCATAACCAAAATAAATTTTCCCAATGACTTATGAGTATAAACTTCAATCTGCAATACAAAATCAGCAACTCCAGATTATGATTAAAATGCAAGAAATTGAACTACAAATGCAATAACAACTTCTACAATGCAAAATATCACTACAAATCCACTCAACTACAAACTAACTCTCCACTAGTTGCTATCTTTCAAGCAAGAAGTCGAGCCAAGGCTAGGAGGCATTCATTCCTCGAAGCAGTCCCAGTACCATTCCGGCAGCATAACATTATTCAAGTCATAAGATCATGAACTGAAGAGATGAGGCTTGTATTTATAGATTTGAGAGAATCCTCTAGAAACTTCAAGAAGGGCACCCAAAATAGCCAACAATATTCAAACTTGTGTTTGACCCCCATTTCCCTCCAAAAGTTGCATCCACTTCAATAGGCAATATTTCTTTTAATTTAAAATTACCTTCTCAAAAGTTGGCGTCCCCTTTCTCCAAGCAATATTTTGACTTTAGGAATATTTAAAATATTTCCTCATGAGATGACCACCCTCAAAGTCCCCCTTTTAAAAACAACTTGAAGTTGTAACACTAGGCCAAGGGCTCATAAGATGAAAATAAAACATTATTTATTTAAAATAACTTATCCCTCCAAAATGAGCACCTTAAAGCCAAAATCAATATTACCAACTAAACTGCCAGAAGAGGAAAGCTTGCTGAGCTGATGCAGACTAGATCACTGCTAAAAATAGAATTTACTAAAAATAGTAAATTCGAAAAGTTGCTCAGATCAAAGTGAAAGCAATACCATTGCAAAGCTTTCTGAAAACCCAGAAAGAATCCGCAATCCAAAATCCCAAACTCCAAGATGCAAATCCCTGAATCTTCAAAAGAACCCACCAAACAACTGGAAACCCTAATTCTGCCTCTGACTAGCCGACAGCACACCGGAGATAGGCTATCAATCACTGGAAAGTGTAGGGCTAAAAATGGGGACATTACAACAAAGAACCAACAAATGTTGAATTTGACGAATATGTAGTAGCAAATGTTGAGGCAGCTCCGAAGGAAGTGGAGTGCAAGAAAGAAGAACCTAAAATATCTAGGACATTAGAGGTAAGTGATGAGTGCCCAAGTGAAATGCATCCTGCAGAAATAAAAGATGTTCCTATAGAAGCTAGTCAAATATCTAAAACAAAATGTTCAGCTGAGTTGAATGGGGATGAACCCCAAGAAAAGGAAGTTATTACTTGAACTCCCCCAACCAATGATGAAGATACAATACTAGTGAGATATGATGAATTCATTGCAAAGTTCATCAGTTTAAACTGTAATGTCCCCAAATTTGGAAAACCCCTAAATCTGCCCTGATTTATCAATTTCAAATAATCAATTTGGTGTAGGGACTATCTATAACTTGAATAGGTCCCTACAAGACAGAATTATAAAATATTTACAAGATAATATTATATGATCTATGTTCCACGACATTTCGGGGATAGGGACGGGGGGACGGCTGGGGATGCGTTTTCGTGACATTTTCCTTGGGGGCCATTTTTAGGGGACAGTAGGGGATGGCGACATACAAAATACATATATATATATATATATATATATGATTTTTTCAAAATTTATTAATATATTATAGATAGAGAGAGGGAAAGAGAGAGATATGCCAATAAATTAATAATTGATAACAACAATATCAATATGTAAATAAATTGCGAGAGTAGTAGTATAACAACATAATAAATGTCATTAAAGCATTATAAAATTATCACAACAGTGTCAAACATCAATAAAACCATGGTCTATCAATATCCAAATGTTTCAAACATGCATCCAGTAGTCTCAAAGTTCAAACATGAAAATCAAAATACTAAATACAAAAATCTATGAAATTAAGCCTTATTCGGGCTATGAATATCAAAAGGCTCAGAACTATCTGAGTCACTATCATCCTCTAGCAAGAGTGGATCATTCAATGGTAACCTAACCAATCCTAGTTGCACCTCCTCCTCATCAATTTTCCTAACATCCTCGGGATCAACATCCCATCGTGTTGCTGGAGTTTGCCGATACTCAGTAGTCTGTTGGTCCTGAAGTCACAAGGAACTATGAACTTCAACTAATTTCTCAGCTCATTTTGAAGTAAGCATGTTTATCTTAATGGAGTGGATGAAGCCATAGGTGGACCAATTGCTCTCTGTAGCAGAGGAACTAGCAATCTATGAGAGCAAACGAATGGCAGGTTGTTTCAAATACGGTGTGTCCTTCCCATGAAATTTCCACCATCCAATGGGGTTGTTTTGTGCAATGGTGGCCCTATCCGTCCTAGCCTCTAGTTTGCTGAATGTAGGACCCTGAAGATCAGAAAACATGAGCCACTGCTCTCTAAGAATGGTTGCCTGCTCATTGGTATACATTTTATGTAGGGTTGTTGTAAGCCCCTCTATCACCCCGTCATCCTCAGAAGGAAGCATTCGGCCAGGTCAAGGTACATACCACTTCGAATTAAGAGCATTAGCAAGCATAGGAAGAGGGGTATTCATTGTGTTCCACCTCTTTGTCACAATAGGCCTAATATGGTCCTCATAAAAACTCAACTCAAGATCCTTTTGACGAATAACTTGCTTCATTTGGTCAAGCATGCTATCAAAAGTCTCATATATATCTCCCAAGCTAGGAGAGTTTGTATCTGCATACCGGATTACCCCCATAGCTAGTAATATGAAAGAGAAAATACACCTACAAGCAACAAATTAAAAATTAGAACTTTTAAAATACAAAGTAAAACAAAGCGTAACAAATTCAAAAACAATTTAAATTTTCAGATTTCTTACTTAATAGTGGCCCACCAAGTTTCATTAAGTACTCTATCTCTCACTTCCTTGCTTTCATTTGTCTTTGATAGAGTCCACCTTTTCCAATCTGCACAAACAACCATGGCTTGTAGAGCATCTTGGACCTCCAACATCCTCCAACAAAATATAGTAGCTAGCATATCTAGTCTCAACTGGTTTGAGGAATTCTTTCTTTGAATAAGACCAGAATAGTGCAAGTGAAGTGTGATGGTTACATACAAACATTTGTATGTTTCTAGCCTTTGCAACTGCTGCCCTCACCCAATTTATTTTGCCAATGTATTTCAAAGCATGTACACAACATGGAGTCCAAAAAATGTGTTTGTAAGCACTCTCAATCATCAAACCATCTAGCTTACAAACACGAGCTAAATCTATCACAACCTACACAACATTAGAAGGACCAACCTCCTCTATGGCCTCTCTCAAAATGCCAAATTGAAAATAAACATCCTGACACTTCCCAGAATAATCAACAGCTCGAAGAAAGTATGAACCAGCAGGGCATGTAACAATAACATTAATGAGTGGCCTGTGTCGAATAACAGTGCACCCATCCATGACATGGAGCAACCAGTCCTAATCCATGTTTGCTTCATCTCCTCCATCAACAAGGTAGCTTTTGAATATTGTTTGTCAAGGAGGGAGGTATGCAATCTATGTTCTCCATGGGGGGAATAAGAGGGTCCAACTATCAATATTTCTTTCACCATAGTTTTGAAATAAGGTGACCTTGCCAAATGAAATGGAAGAGCATGTGCATAAAAATAATTTAGCCACTGCATCAGCAGCTTGCTCACATTTTTGCACATTCATTAACCCCATGATTGAAGTTTTCTCACTTTCTCTCCTCTTCCCTCTATCACAACTCTCTGAAATTGATACATTGGAAGAGGCTTGCAAATCAACTAATGGTTGTTTTTTATTTTGAATGGTAATGATTTGGTCATCACTTAGTCCAACCAACTTTGCAAATTGAAGCTGCTGCTCCAATGTTATTTTCTCACAAACTCTAACACCCTTTCCACTGTCACCTACTAGATGGCCTCTAATCTAGTATAGCTCCCATGGCAATGAGTTTCACATACATGACAAAGCCATTTCTTGCTGCCCCCTTAATTTTTCTTCTTGTTGGTAGTCACATCTGTGGCAAACTGACGCAGTGATTTGTTGCGGTTGAAAGGGCCTTTTGCAAACCTTTGAAGAGAGGGTATAGGGCATACATAATGGTCTGAAGAAGCATGGGTTGGATTTTCAGAGGTAGAAGAAGGGTCTATTGACATTCTTTGAGCTTCATTTTCACTGTCACTACCCTCATGACTTCACTGCCACTACTGTTGCTGCTCATTTTGTATGGCTTTTTTTATTTTTAAAGTATGAAAGTTTGTATGCCGTCACTACTTTTGGTTGAAAGTCTGAAAGTTTGTAAAAATGATACCAAATCAATGAAAACAAAAAATGAACCAAAGACAACGGCTTAAGATTCGAGTTGCTATTGAAAGAGATTTGCTGAATCAAAGACAACCACTTGCTTCTGCTCCCGCACCTCGCCAATAATCAGCTACATCCTAGATTGTATCAGTTCATTCTCTCCAGACAAGTTGAAGAGAATTTTGAGGTCCACGCCTAGTTCGTCTAAAGAGTTTGTGGAGCTAGAGCTACCTGCAAGAGCAAGGAAAAAGAAGGAAGGTCATTAAAGTAAAGAGGTTAAGTCGAGTGAAGAAGTTTCATCAAACGAAGAAGTTCAGTCAAGTGAAGAAAGTGAAGAAGAGATTTCGAGTTTGTTCAGAACTCCACCTAGTGCTTCGAGGTTTGCTCAACCGAGACAAGTACAAGTTCCAGTGTTTATTCAACAACAGCAACCCGTCCAACAACAACAACTGATTCAGGCTACTGTAGCCCAACAACAGCCAACCCAAGTTATTGTTTACCAGCGGCGACAACTAGTTCAAGCAATGGCCCAACTGGCTCAAAATGGCGCTACTTGGTTGGTCAATAATCTGTCTCCGCTAGAGTTTGCTGACTATCACGATATGCCGAAGAATCCTAAGAATTTCTGCTCTAAGTTTCATGTCAATGATGTAAACTGGACTGCTGAGGGCCACATCAAGATGTTCGAAGACCATTTGTGCAACAGACAGATTGCATATGTAGACGTGGCTTGCAGGCTGTTTCCGTATTCTTTAGGAGAAGAAGCTCACTATTGGTTCATTCACTTGCCAATCGAGTCAATAAGATTATGGGAACAGATGAAGGAGCCTTTATCGGAAAGTTTGGTATTCCTATTACTCCTGTAGAGCTTTATCACTAGTTTGTAGAAGTGAGAAGACATGACAAAGAGCCTATTCATGCATTCAATAATAGATTCCAAAAGGCTCTTACAAGATTGCGTGATCCCTATGTGGTTGCTGATGCTAGAGAGAATTACTATTCAGCCTTGGATCCTTTGACCGCGATGTTCGTGAGACAGGCTCATCCCGCTCCCGCCAATATGAACCAAGCCTATGCCAAAGCTGTTGAAGTGACCAAGAACATGGGGCAGAATATAACTGGGCCCTCGCTATATACTGGCCTAACTTCGACAAACAACCAGGTGCAGACACTCGGCTCAACCTGGATTCAGCAAGCTCCAACAATGAATCCAATCCCTCAGCCAAAGTACCAAGTACAAACACCATCAAATCAGTTAGTTCTCCATCTTGGGACTCCTTTGTCCCAAACTCAAGCAACACAGCCTGTTTACCTCCAGAACATAGTACCACCAACGAGGACTCAAGAGGAGAAAGAAGAAATGAAAGAGTTAGTAGAACAAATGAAAAGGCTGTCAACTGAGGCGACTTACCTCAGAAATCAAAATAATTAGATGCAGTCCATGCTAAGAAGTAATCAGACACATCAAGGTGCCAATCAAGGATACTAGAATAATCCTCCAAACCACCAGGATGCCCACCAAGGACACAATCACGAAAAATAGTCATGGGTATAGGAATAATAACCAAGGATTTTAGAAAAGGTCCTGGAACACAAGGCCCAATAACGGAGGTGTTCCGTCACCGCTAGATAACCTGCCACCTCCTGAAAACCGTCCCACTGACAGAGTTTACTTGGCAGAGGCTACCATGTCGGGATGGTATAGACTTCATAATACCAATCAACATTCAGAACTCCAATGTCATGAATTTCAAGTAGCTACTGATATTTTCAAAAGAGAAGTAAAGAACACGGAAGGTACCGAGAATCCCTGACTACTGGATATGAAATAGTCCCAGTACAACGATATGACCAGGTGCTCATTCTAGAAGATTTCAATTTTCCGCCTAAATACCAGAGCTACACACCACCACAAGTCAACCACAGATTTCCACCAGCTTCTGCAAATGGTCCTGTGGGGCCCCCAGACTATCAAGCACCAAAAACTCAAGTATATTCAGAAGCTCAAGTATATTCAGAAGCTCAGGCCACCTATTCAGAGGAGCCTCTTGGCCAAGATAATTATGTTTTTCCACCTCTCAATAACAACATTTTGGTAGAAGGGAGAAGAGAGTTGCAAGCTTTTAAGACATTTGGAGGAGTGTTGTACCCCAAAATTAAAATTTTTGTTACACTTAGACATTTTGAAGAAATGAGCAAAAGTCTTGTCAAAACAGTCAAAAAGGTCAAAATTTGGGTGTGCATGTCTTGCATGAGGGGTTAAAACGCAAAATTTCCAATTTCTGACGATCTGGGTCTGCTAAGAGCAGCTTAACCTACAAAACCCAGATCTCAGTTTTTCATCCCTAAATTTTAGGAAAACTGCTATTTTTAGAAATTTTCTAAAATTAGTAACATTTTCTGGGTTTTTTTGGGTTTCTTTCGAAACGGATACTGGCAAAATTTTCTAAAAATAGAAAATTTCTAAAAATAGAAAGTTGGTCCGACAGGGCCCGAATTGATTTTGATTGGCTCAAAATGTGTCCATATCAGGCTGGTGCAGTCAGAATCTTATCAGAATCTTAAAATAATCAGTTTTGCCCTACTGGGTCTATTCTGCTTTTTCAGAAGCATATCTGGAGTTCCGAGGTCATCAATGGAGGTCATCCGACTGCCAGGCATTAATTTTAGCACTTAAACTTCCAACAGAAGGTGAAATGATGAACATGCACGAGGAACGAGGAACAAAGTCGAAAAGTCGTGAAAATTTTCTAACACTGCTAAGTTTGGGCGCCCCTGTTGAAGAAAGGCGCCCACCTTTTTAGGGCATCAGATGAGTGAATTAGGGTTAGGACCTCCAATAGAAGTTGCTCAGTTTTCAGTCAGCTTCGCGATGGATATCCCTGTCAGAGCATCCGACGATCCAGTCTCCGGAAAATTCGAGTCAAAGTGGAAGGTATAGGATGAAGATTTGAAACTTGAAGAAGATTTGAATAAATTGAAATTTTTTCGAAGTATGGAGAAATTGGGCGCCCTAGGTGAAGAAAGGCGCCCAACTTTTCAAGGCTTCAAACAGATGAACTTGCAGTCAAGGTTATAACGAGATGTCTTCAGAATGCAACGAGCTTTCCAGTAAGCTATTCAGCACGACAAACGGAGCTTGCAATCATCAGATTCAAAGAGCTGAACAGAGGGTCGGACGAGAGTTGAAAAGAGAAATCTGAAAGCACAGGTGAAAAAATCAAAAAATAAACTAAGTGTTGGAAAAGTGGGCGCCCCCAGTCAAGATAGGTGCCCAACCTTTTGAGGGGTAAAAATTCACTTTTTGGCAAAATCTCTTCCAGAAGACCCCTCCTCATTCTTCGTCAGCTTCGCGATGAGCACAACCATCAGTCAATCCGATGCCCGGTAGTTTAGATTCAAAGAAATCATCTGTAGAAGAGAAGCTAATGAAGAACTTAGAAATCAGAAAAATGGCTAACACTGGTGAAGTTGAGCACCCCTAGAAAGAAAAGCCTCCCATGAATTCGAATCAAGTTTTTAGCCTGAGGTGCCTCCGTAACATCTTTTCTCGAATCGGGGTCATCATGTGCTTCTCGGCCTCGGAACCATTCACCGCCTGTCAAGTTGGTCTGCCAACGAAATCAGCATGCAAGTAGCATGTCAAATGGAGAAAAGTTGAAAATAGCAAAATTTTGACTAACACTGGTGAAGTTGAGCGCCCCTCTTGAAGAAAGGCGCCCAAAGTTTCATGCCTTAGAAAATTTTTAAGAATTTTCAAAATTTCAAAATTTGCAAGAGGAGAAGGATGGCGTCCAAATTCAAGGGGCTGAGATTTAGGGTTTTGAAAATAAAAGCAAAAAAGAAAACAAAACCTAAATCAAACCCTAAGTCTATTTAACACTTCTTTTCAATGTATTTTTCATTATTTTTGCAGGTAGCATCTAGAGGAGAAAGTTGGAGCAGCAAGTTTGAAGAATTTTTGTGATTCAAGAATCCATAGTTGCTGGTTTTACATCAGATTTTTCAGACCAGCAAGCATAAACCCTTGCTTTTTCATTCTTTTTGTTCCAGAAGATCAAATTTTTCAAGCAGAAGGCCAAGGCTTTCAATTTTTTCAGTCATCTGGGTCTTTTTGCCTCATTCTTCTGAAGAATTTTTCAGGAACTTCATCAAGTTGCAGCAAGTGCTTTTATTTTGCATGTCAGTGAAAACCTCAGTGCATTCAAATTTCAACCATCTGGGTCCTTGCCAATCAGTCTTTTGAAGGAAACCCATATCGCAACTTTTTTCAAGAAAGTTCAAAAACCTAGGGTTGGCTGCTTTTTCGATCAAACGTCAGGGTTTTGCAAATCCAATCAACTGGGTCCATTTCTAATCATATTCTGAACAAAACCCAGATGCCAGTTTTTTTTGGGAAAAATTGAAGAAATTAGGGTTTGCTGCTTTTTCAGGCTAAATCCAAGATTTTCAAAAACGGATGATCTGGGTTGTCTTGTATCGATATTCTGAACAAAACCCATATCTCAGAAAAATTTCTCAAAAATTCGTCCGTTGGAGCACAAAATCAGCATTCTAAAAATAGAAATTGTTCAAGACTTGTCTGGACCAAGGCGAGTTTACAGTCATTCTTCGAGTTTTCTGAAATGGAATACACTCCTAATATTTTCAAGTCCGAATCAGCTCTCTTTCACAATTATATCAAAACAGCTGAGACAGACTTGCATCATGTCAAGCCGGTGTTCGATCTACATGCCTTGGAGAGAGCAGGCAACACTTCAATCAAGAACCCAGGACATTCTGGACTCTCGCAGCAGCTTCATTCCTATATATTCAGAGCCCTTGAGTTCGTAATCGCTTGCATTAAGCATTACAACCCGGCTACTAGGGAGATCCAGTCAGCAGACGGTAGATTGATTTGCAGTCTAAAGCCTGATATGGTCGAAAGGTGTTTTTCCATTCCCCGTGGCCTGAAAGCGTAACTCTTTCAAGGGATGAATGTGAAAGGATGTGGAATATGCATAAAGATAAATATAGCAAGAAGATTGCACAGAGATGGATGAAAGAAAAACATAAAACATTGCCCAAGAATGTCGGGCGAGGAGAGTTCAAGGACGAGGTTGCCATCATTATCACTTTGCTAAACAGGGTCACTGGCTCAGAAGATGCCACCAAGTTCCAACCTTGGATGTTTTATGCCATACCTCACATTATGAAGAAGACCGAGTTTTATGATTGGCCTACTTTGATTAGTGACTGCCTACATCAGCAAATAACAGAATATTTCCAGTTTCATGTATTCCACATGGTGTCATACCTAGTCTACCTGGTGGCCTATCAAGGTCAATTCAGAGGGTTGAACACTGAGGGATCATTGAGCGTACAACACATATATAACTATTATCCCAGTGGAATTCATAAAGTCGTTGCACCACTACAAAAGGGTGAACGAGGCATTCTTGATGTACACAGTGCGTGACTTAGACAATGAATTGCACGTCGCATCTCTTCGTTTCGGGCAATGGCGGAATGGGCGGATTGGTTTATACAGTTTCCTACCTTTACCTATCTTAGGGTCTATGGTTATTCAGGTGCCCGCTCATGTTGCCAAGATATCCGTCAGATGAGGTCATCTTCATGGAATTCTTGAGGCAAGCTCACGGTGTCCACACAGTCTTGAGAAATAGAAAGAAACCCTCTCTTCACTTTCCATTAGGGTTGGGTATTTATACATGCAGGACTGCTGCAGATGCCAGGACAATTGGAGAAGAGTTAGATAAATTCGGCCTCAAATCCTACAGTGAGAGGCGATCATTTGATCCTCATGGTGTCTATGCTGGCCGGTTGGAGAAGAACTACAATCACATACCCGCACTTGAAGATTTTTGGGCTAACTGTGCAGATGAGTTTGAAGTGCGAAGGCGTAGTTACAGCAGGCTAACTCTCCATCAGATGAAAGACTGTTTAAATGAAGATATAGAAGGGCTCTCTGATGATGATGAAGATGTGCTTCTACCGATGTACACTCAAAAACGAATCGAGGATCAGCCTCTTCCACAAGTTAATTGGGCAAACAAGGAATCTCTTTCAGTTGAAGACAGAACAAGACAAGTCATTGAGTATAGTAAGGTTTTCATAGTGCTTAAAAGGAAGAACTCCATTCCAGTAGCAGAGCCGCCAAGGATAATTCCCTCTTCTTCCAAAACGCAGTCAAAGGAAAGGGTAAAAGTCAGTCTCAAGATGGCGTCAAAGGTTGTAGATCAAATAAAAATGTAAAAAGAAGGTTGGATTTCTCAGGCATAGTCATACAGGAACAGCCTACAGTTGATTCAGAAGTTCCTCATGTCGAGCCCGTACCTCAAAATGAAGCAGAGGAGCCACCTTCAACACATGTTTCCGTACCTTTGACGGGCTCTTCACCAATTCACATTGATCTTGATATCGAAGATGATGAGGAGATTGCAGCAGTACCTCCTGAGGAAGTTAGTAAAGATACTACTGTCTTGGCTTGAGAACTCCTTAGGAAGGGTTAGGAGAAGGCCTTCATATCAAGTGAGTGTTGATGATCTCGATAACATCTATCAGGAACCTCCTAAGAAGAAGGCAAAGAAGCAAGTTCATTTTGATAGGAATCCTGATAACGAGATAGTCATAGAGACTGCAGTGCCCCCAGAAGATAAGAATAGGGATGAGGTGAATATGGATGATTTTGTCATGGTCAAGGCTAATCTCGGTAGAAATACCAGACATGCAGATTTGAGTCTCTTCAAAGTTGTATCCGAAAACCTTCATGAAAGAGTGCTTAAAGATGGAGAAGACAAGGCAGCCCTCAAGGCTGAAAATCAGCAGCTTAGACTTTTCATTTCTAACCTTGCTCGTGGTTCTTCACAAGCAACCCAGTTGCTGCCCCAGGTCTTAGAGACACCAGCTGATCACCATCAGTTAAGACAGCTGGTCATATGTGGGAAAGAGACTCAGGAGTGGATCGAGAGCTTCATTGTCAGAGGAAAGGAGATTTTGGCTCGGATGTTCCAGTTGAGAGAAAACGCTCATGAACTTCGTCAAGGCATCCAAGGATTTGAACAAACATTGGCTGAAGTAAAACCTAGGCATGAGATTATCATTGCTGATTTAGACACAGCCTATGGTTCAGCAGTTTCAAAGGAGCACAAAAGACAAATCCTTGCTTGGAGAGAGCGTCATGTTTTCAAAGTTAAAACTTATGAGAGGATATCCGAAGAATTCATCACCTACAGACAAAGGGTGGTTGAAGCTCTTCTTTTCATCAGCGAATTCGTCATAGAGATCCCCTCTCAGTACAGTCTTGAAAATGGTTCCTACGTCGGGCTTGAGGAAGTGCAAAATCAGTTCCAGAATGTTGTTCATAGTTGCAGTCCAGTTGGCGGAAGGATAGGCCATATTTCAGTGATGTCAGCAAAGTTCAATAAAGCGGCCAATGAGATCGAAGATTTCCTGAGATCTATTGCAGATGCTGAAGATATTCTTGAAAAGCGGTGTTTTGCTGTTGATGGCATAGATGCACCGAACCGGGACACAATCTCTAACTTCCTAGCGGATGTGATCGAGCTTTAAAGCAGCTTTCTTCTAGAAGCTTTCTTTCCCGCTTTCTTTCTATTCTTGGAATAATCCTTATCCATTCTTTGAGGATAGAAAGAAGATAAGATGTAATAGTTGGCGTTTCCCGCTTTTTCTGCTTTCTAGGGTTTTATCTTTCTAGATTTAGTAATAAAGCTTGCTTGTTGAGCAAGCCCTAGATTGTGAAAGCAAGGAGATTTTAGGGTTCCCTACTCCTCTGCTTGTCTATAAATAAGAGCCTTTGCTCATTTAGTTTCTTTAACGGTTATTGTCATAGCAAATTGCGAGCCTAAATTGCAGCAAGTTGTTATTCAGTTTCAGTTCACTTAGTTTAAACCGTGCTAGTGAGAACAAAACGCTGAGCCTATTGTGCCTTCTATTTGTTGCTCAAGTATTGTTCATTTGTGTTGTGATAAGCAAATTGTTGAGCCTCTTTAGCCAACAAGGAGTTAGTGAGATTGTTGTTTTCTATTGTGTTAAGAATAAGTTTGCAAGCCTCCTTAGCTGCAACTTCTTGTTCAAGGCATGTTAGAAGTGAGCTTTGTTTTAGAGATTTGAGTAATAAAATCATGAGCCTCTTTTGCCTTGGTCTAAAATCTCAGATTTCCGTTATCAGTGTTCTACTTTTATGATCTTTATTTCAGCTTGCAGTGAAGTGTGTAGGTGTTCGTTGAAAGAGAGATTGTTGAAGTATTTTTGTCAGAGAATCTACCTTGTTAATTTCTAACTTCTCTTGCTCTGCTATTACTCGAGAGGTTAGGAACGTCTTTAGTTTAAGTTAGTCGTAGTTGAACTTCTTATCAGAAAATCTCAGCTGCGGCGTTTGTGTTTAAAAAACCTTGTGCTCTAAGCTGATCAAAAGATAGGCAACTTAGTTTTAGTTTACTTTCTTTCAAACACCATCAGCAAGAGGGAGCTTCCCCTCCTAATTTGAAGAGCAGTTTATCTGTGCATAGCTGTCCGTTTTCAAATCCGCATTCCAGAGGTGCGAATTTAAACGCCAACAAGGAGCAGCCCTCAAAGTTTATCAGAGGAGCTATCATCAGAAGGAACCTCTGACTTCATCAATTCCTCCAAACAATTTCGCAACGCCACCGAATCCTAATGCAAGCAATAATCCAAGTGTACCTAAGGATTCTCCGGAGTATAGACAGCAAAGTGCGAGGCAAAATAGAAGTCGACAACAGACAGTCCAACAGCCTGTTCACCAAATGCAACACCCACAAAAAGAGAATCTTCCAAGAGAAGATGTGAAGAGGTTAAGTTCTTATGTACTGGAAGAAGTTAAGAAAATGAAAGTCAGTCTTCCTTTGTATGAATTAATGAAGATTTCAGAAGTTAGAGATACCATTCTAGGAAGCTTGTATGAGATGCCTGTTGTGAGGAATACTTCTCAGGAAGTACCTAGTTCATCAAAGAATCCTCCTGTCAACACTCAGTCTCGTCCCATGCAGAGCGCAAATGTAGTAGAAGAGGTGCCTCATGCGCCATTTAACACTTGGGAGACTCCACAACAGTGTCAAAGTTTCATGTGGATAGTACAAGAGTCTTCAAGCGTGCCTGAGAAGTCGAAGACTGAAGATAAAAGAAGAGTTCGGTTCAATATTCTTGCAGAGCAGAAGCAAAGGCAAGAGAAAACAAAGAATCTGAAGGAGATTTCCCAAGACAGCCGAACTCAATTAGACAGGAAGGATGAAAAGAAGAGTACTATAACAGTTGAGGAGAGAAGAAAACCAGTGGTATTTTATTAGGAGAAAGATGAACCAGCCCCATTTCTCGTATCAATGAGAATTTTTGGAAAACTGTTACACAATTGCTTGATCGACTCCGGTGCTTCTAGTAATGTCATGCCCCTGAAGGTGTGCAAAAGATTGGGTTTAGTTCCACTTCAAACTAGCAAGAAGGTAACCCAGTTGGACAAGACAGAAGTTCCAGTTGTTGGAGAATTGAATAACATTCATATGCAGTTGGCAGCCGACCCTAGAGTTCAGAGCTGTATTGATATATCAGTGGTCGACATACCTGATGGATATGGCATGTTGCTAAGCAGAGATTGGGCAAGGAAATTGAATGGATACATTGCAACAGATTTCTCCCACATGTGGCTTCCATGGAGAGGATTTCCAAATCAGATTAAGGTCGAAAGCACACCAAGGCTAAGATTGATGATTATAGAATATGACGAAGTTAATGAAATTATGTTCATAGAAACTGATTTGGGCTCATACAAGCCCGTCAAGCAAGAAGTGTTAATGTTGCAAAGTTCAAATGAAGGGAAGTTTTTAGAAGATGCCACTGCTTCCACCGAAGTGTTGGTTGAAAGTAATTCAAGTGATAGTGAAGAGGAAGGAAAACTTTCTCATTGAATGCTTTGTAAAAGGTTGTTGTGAACACTCTCTCAATAAAAAGAGTTTTCATTGATGATAATTGCATCTTTTGTTGTGAGTAGCTAGCAAGGATTTTTCGTCCTTCCAAATCACTTAGTAGCGTAAAGTAGAATAAATTTCATTTCATGCAAGTAGATGTTAGTTGCGGATTGTGGTGTTTGATCAAAGCGGCTTCATTTAATCCATACCACTAGCAGCCTGCTGACGACAAGTTTGCCTTGTGTGGTTGACTGGAACACTTTATAAGCTTAACTTCGGTTATGATTCACGTCTTGGCATGCATCATCGTGATGGTGTCTTTATGCTGAATTGTGACTTGAACACTCCTTGCTACCCCCTTGAAGATTGCACCGACTTTGTAGAGGCTGTCCAACGCGAGGTGAAGCAAAGTCTGGTTGAAGTCTGTTGAAATTGATCCCACATCCTGCTTTAGGATAGAACTTAGACTTTCTAAAACCTGCACTTATTTCAATTCAGTACATTTCTAGTTAGTATAGGAAACATGTACCTCAGCATCGAATCATTCGTATTGCACGAAAATCCCCTTTCATCATTAATCTGCTGTTAGCTACCATGAACTTGTGAACAATTGTGTAAGTCCCCTTGTGAAAACAACAAATCACAACGAACCAACTGAGTGTATTCCATTGCATTGAAGGAACCTTGGAGTTGAACGTACGATCTCTCTCGCAATCTTAGCATACATAATACTTTGATCAAGAGAGAATGGAGTAGCCTATGGATACTTTGTTCTGCTGATTGGTGCGGTCACAAAAATCACATCAACACATCCCTTGGTTGTTCCAGGGATGGCTAGTCATACCCTGCCATCCCTTGTCATTTTTGGTGCATTTCGGAGATGTCCTCAACTTTTGGCACTGATCGGGGAGGGGGGACGTTTATGAGGCGTCCTTGAGTCCCCAAAACGTTTTAGGGACATGGATGTGGGTACAAGGGTAGGGGACACAGCCCCGGGGAGCACTGAGATTGACACAGTTATTTCATGATAGGATATGTTAAGGCCAATGTTAGTCTTGAATCTACAGTCAATTAATTGTTTTGAGATTAGTCACCTCAATATGATGATATAGTTTGTTGTGGAGATTAGCTACCTCAACAAACAAATGAAGAACCACTACTCAAGATAACATATATTTGCACTTGGAAATCATGACTTAGTGAACCTAGTATTCCGTACCACTTCCTATTTTACTTGGCAGCTGCAGTGACTAGTTACCAATATACTCTAATGAGATGGAAAGATGGCCATAGGGAACTTGGTACTATTTGTTGCTGTGGCAGCAGGATTTCACATTGAGATTGAGTTCATTCTTGGACTTAATCTTTTGATTCTTCACAAAGACCAGATAGTTAGCCTAATAGCTATATCTTTTCAATCCTATTCTATTTAATCATTAAGGGGGAATGTTAGATATATTAGATATTGTTAAATATAGTTAGGATTTTGTTAGCATGTTAGTTTGTAACAAGAAGTTATTCTTAGCATTGTTTTATACCTGTGATGTTACATGGATCTCATGGTGTACTAGTTGCCTGTTTAAATAAAGGCTATCATATTGTAGTCAATGGCCGATGATTTAATCTTGTAATTGAGTCTCACATTTTATTTTCTGTTTGTTGCTTTGTACAGCTTCCTACACAGTTCTATATGGCCATGGTACGTACAATGCATCTTTTTTGAGATGCATTGCTATTGTTGTCAATTTTTTTAAAAAATTTAAAGCCTAGCAATGTCTAATTTTCCTACTCTTTCTGCAGTTATACACTGTCACTACTATAGCACTTCTTTCACAAGCTTTGTATTATGGTTACATGTATAAGTGGGTGGAAGCAAAGATCACAAGCTTCTTTTCGTGGCTTGAAAGAAAAAGAGAGGTATTTCATTTGAAGGTATGAATTGATATTATTAAAAAATAAAATAAAAAATGATTAAATAGCTGCCTTCAATTGCAGATTTTTAGAATGGTAATTTCACTCTTATTATCTTTACCATTTGCATAACTCAATGCCCATTTGTATGTACACCTTTGACGCAATGAAATTTTTGCTTTCATGGAGGCAGTTTTTTGGAAAGTTGCTCTTGTTTTCTTCAAAATTTGCATAATCCAACTTTTTGTGGATATGCCATTGATGAAATGAATTCTATGTTTAAAGATGCTTTTTAATTTGTTTATCTGATTTAATAGCAAGATTAAATGGCTTATTATCTGTCTATTTTACGTTATTATATCAATTTTTTCTTGATGCACTTGGAATATTTAGTTTGTTGAGTAGTATAGAGTTCTACTAGAATTTTTTTGATTCAGCTTTAATAAATGGAGCATTGGTAGTTTGGTGATTTGAGGATTCACATTTTATGTAATGGTATATTGTATTAATTTGTAGATCATGATTACAGTGTTGCATTGTCTGATGCCTTTCTTGATCAATTTGTGTGAGAAGTTTCCTTTTGAAGGTGATGTTATTGTTTCAAAGTGGGATGCCTTGATGTTCTGATATGTGAGGGCTTTTGTGAATCAATCAGAACATGATATTTGTTAGCTTAATGTCCTTGTTTGAAAGTACATGCATAAAGTTCTGATAAGTTGGAACAAGGAACGTTTGGTCAAAACAAATTTGTTAAGCAAAGTATTGCAACCCCTTTATGTTGAGTAGTTTAATCTTTACTATAGTAATGACCATCCAATATTTGATTATTATAGATAAATTAAGGTTTTCATTGGGGACCCTCAAACATAACAAGTGTCCCTATGAGCAGTACACCTTGACATGTGGTTATTACCACGATACAAAAAAGTGCTTCTATGAGTGTGATAGCTATAAAATTGAGATTACATCAGCTAACTAGCTTTCCCATGCTGATGCCTAAATCTATAGGTGGCAGCTGGAGATTTTGGGGCATTTACACTTTCATTTGTATGCAGTAATTCCTTGTTAACCCTCATGCCTCCCAAACTCATTCAACAAATGATTGTTGGTGATAGCATCAATAATAGAATTTGTTTTTAACAAATAACAGCAAATGGACTCCGCATGTCCCTTCTCTAATTCGTCCAACAAAGCATAGATGGAAAATAATAATAAATATAAATTCTCTTTTACACAATTCAACAACTGAAGTTCCTACACCCTTATGCACTTGTGTGGCTAGTTTATGGTTTTCCTTTGGCATGACCAGCTCCTAAAAATGACTCGACTAGCAAAAAGAAGTAGAAATTTATGAATAATCTCACTCACCAATTTGTCTTTGTGCTCTAGGTGATCTGCAAGAAAATAATATTCAAGAAATCGCATGTCAATCCATTCAAAATGATATTCCTCTATCAATCACTAAATCTCTTCCAATCTTCTAATAAATTAGCACACCTATGAATCTTGATTGATTTCACCATGAATTGGCTTGGAGGGTTTTCATCCTTGAAACCAATTTGTTGTAGGGTTTCTGTCCTAGGGTTGAAGATGGGCAGTTGCTCGCTTTCAAAGTTGGGGTTTACAAAATGAATGCCAAGAACGAATTTTTCTTCTCAATTCTCCTCTTAATACACCTTTTTCGAAAATAATAAAATATTATTCATTTTCTTTCCTTCAAGTGACTATATAATTTAACTTTATAGTTGGCCCCCCTTAAAAGTTATTTTTAATTTAATTGTCCAACTCTATAAAAAGTAATTAATTAAATGTGAGTTGTCTAAACTTTAGACAACTTAATTTAATTAATTAATTATTTTATTTTTTCTTCCCAATTAGCCTATGGGAATTAAAAGAGGCTAAGGGTCCTTGTCTAGCACTTACACTTGCGAAGGGGACATTATAGTCCTCCCTCCTCAAAATTGCTTGCCCTCAAGCAATTGTAGATTTCAATGCTACAGTATGTGTTCTCCTTCCCAATTAGCATCTTTTGGAGGCAAATCTTTCTAATGGACCAAATACTCTCTGATACTCTTGTTTCTCAAATTTATCTCTTGTATATCCAAAATAGACTCGGGTAACAAGATTAATTTACCCTTATCATCCAATGATGGTAGTTCATGAAAGGGTGAAATATGCTGTCCGAGTTAGGATATCTGTCAGGGTTTAGGCCTTCATGCACAAGACATTACAGATGTTGTGTCTGACTAATATTGGTTGACCAAAGGGGTCAAATACACTTGGTGGAAGGAATAATACTCTTGATTTCACCAAGAGGGGAGACAACTTTTGCACGAAGATCATTGGGGAGATTGAGCTTCATTTGATAAAGGAAAATTTAGGAAGCTCCAAAATATGAGATAACACTTCCAAATCAATAGCTGGTGTTAATGGAAGGGTGCTAGTGTGGAGGGAACTTAAAATGTTCTTGAAGAGAGAAGGTAGACTAAAGAAAGCCCCATCTTGGGGTTGGCTTGGTAGCAAAAGGAAGAGGCATTGAGAAAGAAGCCACATCATTGGATGATATCGAAATTCACCTATTGGTGCATTCTAGGGAATTCCAACATGATTGCAGTCAAGAAAATCCTTCAAAATTTAGAAATGATGAGTGGAGAGGTGGGACTGATGTCGCCTTTTGGTGCTTAGCCAATTTGTGCACATTTAGCCAGTTTCCAAGTCTTTTGGATGCTATGGTTAAGTTAGGGAGAACTCCAACATTCTTAGAGAAACATTTGATTAGTCTTGCAAACCAATTGATCTTGGGTTTGAGTTTAGCTGGTTAGTTGGAGCCCTTTCATGCTTTCAAAATTGATTTTCGACCTTTTGGGTGATCTCCAAACTTCTTGGAGAAGCAAACTGTTTTTAGAAAGCCACCAAGTTGATTTCTATCATCTTCTTGCCTCTTCAGTTTCATCATGGTGTTGGCAGAATTGGATTACGGTGACATTGCAATACTTTCCGCAACTTGGGTGAGTTATTAATTAATATTTCACTAATGTTGTACAATGTTGAGAAATAATTAAACAACAACTTAGTGTAATAGCTCATTGGAAAGGTGATTAAATGTTTGCACATAATGCTTTATTCAATTTAAAGCAAAAAAAATGCTTTTTCGTAAAAAAGCAAAAAAAATGCTTTTAGAAAAAGCAAAAAGCGTTTTTTCGAAAAAGTAGAAAACATGTTTTCAAAAAAGTAGCAAAAAAATGTTTTTTCAAAAAGCAATGAAAAAAGTTATAAAAGGAGGTGTTGGGGGCTCATTTGGATGTTGAAGCTAGCACATATTGTTATGCTGTCGAATTGAACCTGTGAGCTCTTCCAAAAATCATTTGAGGATGAAAACCCTCATTTGATTCATAGTTTCCGACCTCGGATTTGAAAGATAATCCCTAGATAGTGGAGTGGTTCTATTCAGGAATCACATTGTGCTTCAACGGAGTTTCAATTCTAGGGTTTAAAAAAAGAAGATAATTCAAAGTATTTTGATTGCAGATTTTGGGATTTATGTTTGGTGAATGTTTGCATAGATTTTGGACATGGTTAGGAGGTGATCTTTGGTGGTTTGGAGGGATTTTGATGATTTATCATGCCCGTTTTACCTACAATAGTTGTTTATCAAACCTTGCAACAACGTCTCTTGACATTCACATAGCAAACTTGGCACTACAAATGCAGTAGTCTATCCAGTGATTTTCAGACCTGCAATGTCCTTTACTTTGGGTTTTTTGTGTTGTTGGGTGAAAGGGATTGCATTGGGAACTACTTATAGAAGCACCGTCCTTTGATGAACTAGGTATGAATTCTATATGATTTATGAGTCATTAAATTGCTGTCTAGATTGCAATGGCAGGCTTTAGATCTCTTATAGTCCTGCACCAACAAGTTTTAATATGATATTTGAGGTGTTTGTAGTGCTGGGAGTGTATGTTGCTGATTGTTATTGCTAGGAAGTGTACCACGCTGACTGGAAGTGGGTTTTCAGGAGTTTCCATGGCTTGCATGTCCTGCAAATTATGAATAACAAATCAGGAACAATCATGTCAGACTTGTTACATCACCTACCAGAAAATATCTTTGACTTCCAGACTTGCCTTGATCATATCAGCACTACTGTATTGAGGTATACTGATTTGTTTGTCTTTTGGGTGACTTTTAAGACTGTTGAAGTTTATATTTGCCACTGTTATTACAAAGTTTTCTCATCATCGACTAAACTTCAATTGTTGAAATATGCTCATTATGCTAATGTTGTAGCACTTTCGATGGTCTTACCCAATTTTTTTCATTTATTGCATTATTATTGTAACACTGGCGGTAGTACCGGCAGTGAATTTCCCTTGTTATTTGCTGATACTTACACCATTGAATAAATGGTAAATTGTAATCACTCGCCATTGAAAAGAGGAAGAAGCATGTTTAAATGTCCTCAAACATTGTATGAGCTTTCCCACTAAAAAGGTGGAAGTGCCTTATAATTCCCTCTAAATAAGCAGATGATTTGTTGCTTGTATTATTTATGCATCCCATTGAATAAGTGGTTTGGCTGGCTTGCCACTTGATGCTTCTTTCCAACAAGTTTAAATTCAGTAAATTGTAATCCTGACACCGTATGCTCTTACCTTGCCCAATCTAGGATCTGGATAATTAGAAAGTGGAAAGGAAGTCGTTATGCTTTCATTTACTTTGAAGCTAACACATTTTCAAAAGAAATTGAGGGTGGTTATTGCAAGGACTTGCTATGAGACCATCTTTGGAATGGAACAACTTGTGCCATTGGATGGAATATGAATGGCTTGCAAGAAGCAAAGTTTGTTGAGTCACCAAAAAGATGAGAAAGATTACAATGTCAATCAAAAGGAGGGAGGAGTGGGGTCCATGCAAGTAGAAGGCTTGCATAGAAGAATTTCTTTATAATTGGAAGATGCAATATTGAAGGTTTTTTGGAGAGGCTAAGGACTTAGCCAAAATTTGAACAAGAGGGGAGTGGTATCAAGGCACTAGAAGCTAAGAGAAAGCCTTTGTAGACACTGTGACACCTGTTTACTTGCATGGATTGTAGGGAACGATTTGAGGCTTGAAGAAGGGGAACCCTACTAACCTAGGAGGGATCTAGTGTTCAAAGAAAACTGCTATAATGGACCTGAACAATCCATTTGTGGTAGCATGGATCCTTCAAAGGTAGTGTGTGTGGAAAACATGTTACAGATCCCAAATCTTTTCATACAATCAACTTAGTTCTACAAGTTTACCAGCAGTATATAAAACTTATTAACTCTTAATAGACTTGAAACTAAAGATTTATTAATGGAAAAAATGAAGGATAAAAGGAAACTGAAACCCTTATTAACTCCTACCAACATCGAAACTGGGAGAAATTCACCATTGTGAAACAATTAAGCATTTATGTTGAGAGAAGAAAGTTGGAGGCTGTCATGTCCCCTTCTAGTTGACATCTCTCAGAGTTCACGATTAGCCTATCATGCGACCCTCGTAGGCTGATGGGATGGATAAAGGGTCTTGATGGAGCTTGGCTTGGCTTCAATTGTCAGTATTTTACCAATTGGCTTTCGTTCGGGCTCATTCAGACACTTTTTGCCTGAGTTGCTATTTTTAGCAGTATTCGACACTCAGAGAGGCACCCCTGCTATTTTTAGCAGTACAGTTTGATCACGTGTAGAATCACTCCCTGGTTTGCCAGCTTCAGACGGTTCGTGCATCGGACGTTTCTTGAGGGAGTTATTAATATTTGATTGATTTAATTAAATATTAATTAAATGGAGCATATAATATAAAGTTATAATATTTTAATATTATAACTTAAGTGAAATGTTGTAAGGGGTCGCCCATCATGGAAGGGGCCATTTTTTATTATAATTTATAATCAAAAATTTCATCGAAGACTATTGAAAGAATTAAAAGAAAAGTTCAAATTATTTTAATGATGCCTTTTTGAAGAAATTCGCACTTTTCAAAGGGATATAAGGTTTTGCTTGGAAAGTCGAGCCATTATGTTATTGATTATTGAAAATTGATTAAGTCTTCAACCAGAGCACAAAAGCCAAGGGTTTCAGTCTCATAGCATTGGGGAATGAGCTATTTCCAGTGAAAGCAATTTAGAGGTTGTGAAATATCATCCGATTTATTGCTAGGCAAAGGGATTTCTTCATCCAGAAGAGATTACAGAGCATTCACAGATCATTCACTTCAGAGTTTTGTTTGGGGTTTCATCCAGAAAGCATTCTTCAACAAAGGCGCATCATATTCTAGGGTCTGGACACTGTTTTCATAAAGCCGTACACTTTGTACTTGCTGATCTGACAGAGCCGTACCACTGCAGCAGGCCGTACTTCTTCCTTTTCAAGCCGTCCTTGGGTTTTGTGCAAATCGCCTATCCTTTGGAATTTTGGTCTTCATTCATTGTGGCGCCCCAGCATCTGGACCATTTCCGGAGCATCAGACGGAGGGAGAAGCAATCATTATTGAAGCCGTACCATTATTTGTGTTCATTTAGTTGGCAGCAATAATCAGGTTTTCTCATAAAATATCATTGCCTTTTTGATTGCATGTTATTGGATCTCCGTTGTAATAAATCCAGAAGATTAATAAATAGTCTGGCTTCCGTATTTTCAATAGATCTTATAGTTTCCAGAGTTGAAAGATTTTATTTGAATTTATTATCTATTTCTTGCAAAAATCGCATTATTACTTTTATGCTCAAAAATCACAAAAAAACCAAAAACCTTCAAAAACAGTAAAAATAGTCAGATTTCAGAGATAGCAGAAACTGGGGTTTCTACAGTGGTATCAGAGCTAAATCCTGCCATCCTGAGGGTTTAGCAATCTTATGCAGCCACAAGAGTTTGGGTCACACAGGTATTATACACGCAGGCGAGCCTTGATTGACAGGCAACAGGGTTTGAACAGGCAGCCGGGAAACATGGCTGACAGAACAGATATTCCTAGAACAGAGATTCCTCAAAACCCTAGGGATCAGGACGATGTAGAGGTTTTACATGCTCTTAGAGACTTACGAGCAGGTCAACGGTAGTCAAATGAGGTATTACAGCAGTTGACAGTGGCACTCCAGAGATTAGTTACTCCGAGGAGACCGTCACCACGTCGTGACGAGGATAGGAGTGATGCAGGATCACGAAGAGCACCTAGGATGGCTTCACGGACAGCAGACAGGCCCACTAGGCCTACTTTTGTGAGACAGGAGGCCGATGAGGATATGGCAGGTGAGGAGCATGAGTTGTTCGCCGACACACTTATGGCAGCGAACGAGGAGTGGGAGTTAGTACCACCTGATGTCAGAGAGAGGATCTCCTTTGACAGATTTGTTACGCAGAGGAGAGAGCATCACAGAGGTCGACAGGATTGGAGACCTAGATACCAGAATAATGATTTGAAGCATGCTACAAACAGGCTCAATCTGGCGATGTTCGATGGTAGTCGCAAGGTGACAGCTCAGGCCTGGATTAGTAAGCTAGATACATTCCTTACATTGCGTCCGATGGCTGAGAGAGATGCTATCAGGTATGCGACATTACATCTGGAGGGAGTAGCTTACGACTGGTGGCACCACGGGATGGTGACACTCCAGCATGACCGGATCACATCATATCAGGAGTTTGTTGATCGGTTGGTGGAGCGGTTTGACAGGAAGGATCCAGAATCCTATTTTAGAGATTTGGCTCAGTTGAGACATAGTGGTAGTTTGGAGTCATATATTGGCGACTTTCAGAAGTTATCAGTTATGGTTCCTAATATTTCAGAGAGGCGATTTGTAGTGCTTTTCATGGAGGGACTGACAGAGCCATTGAGAGGTTGGATCAAAGCCTTTGATCCTCCTTCATTACAGGAAGCGATGAAGAAAGCACGTAGTATGGAGTTGGCAGCACCATCCAGTAGATTCAACTCCAGAAACAATTATTCTTTCAGGGATAATAAGGGCTTCAACAGAAACAGAGAGAAGTCTGATTTTAATAAAGAAAAATCAGATTTTAAGAATGATTCAAAAGGTAAATCAGCAGCACCACCTTTGGATCGAGAGACTCTTAACGATCTACGCAGGAAGAAGCTTTGCTTCTACTGCAAAGGTCCCTATGACGCCAATCACGATTGCCCTTTGAGGCCTAAGGGCAAGGCAAATCGAGTGATGTGGGCATACTACGAGGATTCAGAATCAGAAAATTCCGAACAGCAGGCGAGTTCTGAGGAGTCAGAGTCAGAGGCTTCAGAGCCTAAGGCAGAAATAGAGTCAAAACTTCAGATACAGGAGGCACGCCTATCTAGCATTCAGCAGGAGGGTTCATTCAGGATTCGTGGAGTGTTGGCAGGACAGAGGGTCATTACCCTTCTTGATACAGGAGCCACACACAATTTCATCGATGCTAGATTTGTTGAGAAACGCGGACTCATCACTGAGGAGTTCGAAGGCATTAGGGTTAAGGTGGCCGACGGTTACACTCTTAGGTGTGAACGCATGATTAAGGATCTACCCTTACGCTTGAACAATTATGAGTTCAAGGCTGATTATTACGTAGTTAACATGGGGGATGTTTGCCTACGGAATGGGATTCTAATTTGACGTACTACTGGCAAACTAGTAATATGCAGAACATAGGATAAAACAGTACACGGAAAGATATAATGAAATGCCAGAAACTTTATTCATTCTCAGGAAATAACATGTACAAGAGAGTATCACAATGCTTACAGTATAACCATCGGCAACAAAACTCCTTCATTATTATCTCCCGACTACACCCACCCGACTACATATAACGCTCGGCGGTGGTTAGACAACCAACCGACACGACGTTTCATAACAACATTACATTAACATTAATCTAAACATATTTTCCCGAAAGTACATGACATTACATGACATTATTATTCTTTACTAACTATTGTTTTATTTGACAATTGGCCGACTACGACCGAGGCCGACTACGGCCGACAACAAAGTAAAATATCCGACTAACATCATCCCCCCCAAAAAAAGAAGTCGTCTTCCAGACGACATACATACAACAAGATAAGATTACTGAGAAGTAGGGGGAAGGGAGTGCGTCCCTGGATGCACAGATGACGTCGGAGTGGTGGAAGAATGCTCTGCTCTCAGGCGCCTCAGCTCCTCCGTGCGTGTGCAAAGCTGCCAATCTGCCAGGATCTCCCTCTCCCTCGCCGCCTTTACCATCCGGGCTGCCTCCATCAGTTGGCTCTTTGCCTGCTCTGCTTCGGCCTTCTTGGCCGCCAATTCTACCTCTTTTGCAGCCAACTGGTCCTCCAATGCTCTCATTCTCTGCTGCCATGCTGCCTCTTTCTGCTGTGCCTCCTCCTCCAAGGCTGCACCCGAGGCTCCAAGATGTCCAATCGGGCTCCCCTGTCACTGGCCAGCTGAGATTGTTCAGTCAAGTTATCCTGAATGCTCTTGATGGTCGCAGCAGACTCATCCTTGACCCGCTGAAGGAGTCTATAGGCATCCACTCGGCGAGATACTGCTACCTCGGTGGAAACCTTTGGCGCTTCATCAGAAGAAAAACATCTCGGAAGGCAAGCTCGATGTAGTATAAACTCTCCAGGACGCCTGCATCCCGTCCTACTAGCCTCGGTGGCCGACCCCGCCAGGCTCTCATCATAGCAGGAGTCTCTCCTGCTGGCCACCCCTCGCCAAATATCCGTGCAAACTCCGCCTCACACCCCATCTGCACAAATCCCCGAATGCGGTGAACCTCCTGGCCTACCAGAGGCGATCGGCCAATCCTCAGGTCCCTGGAAACCTGTCCCACGCGGATCATCAATCTGCCCATGTGCTCGAGCTCCTCCACATATCGCTGTACCGTGCCTACTGGGTCCGACGGGTCCGGCTGTGACATTTCCACGACAAAGCCCTCTGTGGAAGCACCCTCCTCGTTCTCCTCATCATCAGAAGGTATACAATGTTCTGTCTCCTCTTGGGGCGGTTCCCCGACTACCGGCTGAGGCTCCTGAATGGCTGTCTCTGGTGCCTCTGCTATGCTCGCCTCCGGGTGTGCAAGTGTGTCTTCGCCGATCCTGGCCATCTCACTCTGCTGGGTGTGAATGATCGGCCCCTCCTCGTCCCCTTGTCCCTCCGAGGGACTCTTCTCCTGCTGGTCTGGCTGCTCGGCCACGTCCAAGGTGAGGCCCACCGATCCCAGCCAACTATCGATCTGTGCTACCCCGGGTGCTCCTGGGGCTGGAGTCGTCTCCTCAGTGGCCTCGGTCATTCCCCCAGCTCCTGCTGCCGAGGTTGCCACTCCTGTCGCTGCCGATGCTGACGGTGGTGTAAGAGAACAAACCGCTGGCAGTATCTCACCGAGGCAGTGGAACCTGCCGCCGATACAGTGAGTGCCCCCTGTGATGTGGTGGCGAGAGGTGCCCACCCTGGAGATGCTCCCGGTAGTGAAGCGGCTACCCTCAACATCCGCCCGGCTCCAACTGGCGCAACAGGGAGGGTAAACGTGACTGAGTGTGTACTCTGGCTGGCTGGCGGTGCCGGAAGAGTAAATCCTGCCGGCTGCAATACTGGTATATCAATCTCGCCTGCCTCCTGACCCCCGATGGCAACAGACACCTCCTCATCGGCCGGTGGACTAGACTCCGATGGCGAGGAAGATAAGTCAATAGGCTCCTCTCTGTCAGATGCATCGCTCTCCTCCGAGGCCTCCTCCTCTGATGTTTCCTCCTCCACCGACGCCTCCTTCCGTTTCCTCTTTTTCCCCGAGGCTGTGCCCTCGCCTGCTTGCTTTACTTCCAGTTCCGACCAGTAGAATACCGTAGGCCATCCCGGGTCCAGGTGAGTGAGTGGCCGCAACTGACCCCAATTGCCCTCGGGCACCTGTGTGTGCACGACATCCAAAAAGAGAGCTATGGCGTGCTGAGTCATATAGAAGGCCTTATGCCTCTACGCTAGGAAATCCCGTATCCGCTCTGTGAGTAGCCTCGCCCAGTTGTATACTCGGCCAACGCGAAGTTCGACCATGAAATCCACCTGCCATAAGGCAATGTCCGACGCTCGGCTCGCCCCTGTGAGTCGACATTTCATTAGGTCAAGCAAACATTTCCATTCTGCCGTTGCTAGGTGGTTCTTCCGGAGGCCTCGATTGCCAGTATTCCATATGATATGCTGTTCTTCGGCTGACAAGTCGCTTCGGCACACTTGCTTGACCAGCAGTTCTTTGTGTTCCTGTGTCATTCTCTTGGGTTTGTTAACCCCTATTCCCGAAGCTGGGACGCCGAACACCCGCTCAAAGTCCTGAGGCCAGAATGAAACGGTCACTCGGCAACCTCTGTAATCAATGACTGACTTGTGCGTATGCCTGCAATAGTTCTCCACCATCGCCTTCAGCCAAGGCTCGAACTCCCGAGAATTGAAAAAGGGCACGAGCACAGCCTTGTCTACCCGAGCGTGTCGAAGCGCAACCTTCAGAGAGTGGTCGTCGGGAGTGCTTCGCCACCATTGCTTGCACTCGTTGCCGGTCAGGTTCTCCCATGCCATCGTTTCATTGTCGGCATCCATCCTTTTTCTTTTCCCAGCCGAGGCTACCTTTGGCTGGTGCTGCATAGCCTTCTTGCCCTTGTCCATCTTTCTGTCAGTTCGGCGATTCCAGCCGATTTTATAACTCTCGAGACTGCCGAAACTATGAGAACTGCCGAACTGCCGGTGGAAACTGACGAAGTGCCAAAAACTGCCGAACTGCCGGTGAGAATTGCCGAAGTGCCAAAAACTGCCGAAGTGCCGATGGAAACTGCCGAACTGCCAAATGATCTGCCAAGGCCGTACGGTTTGGATGAATGGCCATACGGCTGTGGAACCCTGAGGCCGTACGGTTTGAAGATACTTTGAAATCCGCACGATCTGGAAGTACTGTGAATTCCGTGCAAGTTCCCCTGAAATGCTGATGCTGTACGGATTCTCCTGCAGTGCTGAGGCCGTACGAAATCTCCTGAGGCAATAATGCCGTACGGCTGGGACTTGTGCTGAGGCCATACGGATTCCAACCCTGGCACCAATTTCAGTCTGGAATAGCCGTACGATGCATGACTTAACAAAATTTCCCAGTTGCAAAGGCCGTACGGTGCAGAACTTGGCCAATCTTTCAATTTTTACCTGCCGTACGATGTAAATCCTGGCAACATATCCAACTTGTAGAGGCCGTACGATGTTACCCTTGGCGAAATTTTCAACTTGCAGAGGCCGTACGATTTCTACTGGCAAATAGAATGAAAACTGGAAAATGTGAAAATACCGTACGGTTTGAGAGTTCCTTGGATGCCGTACGATGTCAAGCTCTGAATGCCGTACGTCCTCCACAGGCTTCGACCCTTGACGTGCTATTTGAGAAATGGAACCTCGTACGGCCTTGAAGTCTTTTAGATGCCGTACGACTTCCTTCCCTGGAGAATTGTGCTGAGTATAGAATCTCTGAGGCCGTACGACTTCCTTGTCTGGCTATTTGTACTGAGTGTAGAACCCCTGATGCCGTACGACTTCCTTCTCTGTGCCCTGTGCGCCTCTGTAACTGATAAATTCGTGTAAATTTTTCCTCCCTTCTTTTCCTCTGTGATTTTGTCTCCGACCTATCGCCTCTTCAATTGGCCGTACGATTTGAGGTTTTATATTTATTTCATTTTTTTCTTTACTTTCCTTCACCCTTGGCCGTACGCCTTGCTTCCTATTCGAGTTTTGGCATCTCTTTATTATTTTAATATTCTTTCCCTTAATCTTTCGCCTTTTACTCTCCTCAGTCAATTTCCCTTTTTGCCGTACGGGTTGTTTAATGCTCCAGGCGTTTATTTTAATCCGCCTCACTTTACTTAATTTAATATTTCTCCTGATGGCCGACTTATTTAATTTATTATTTAATTTTTTCTCCCTTCGTTTGCTTTCTTTTCTGACTTCTCTTTCGTTTCTTTTATTTTTCTCTTCTTTTTCTACTTCCCCCTCCTTGACCTGCAGCATGTGGCAATCCGGGTGGAAGACTTCATAATCCTCCATCTGACAGTGAAACAGTCCGCTCAGTGAGCTGGTCTCATCTTCGGAGCAACTGCCAATTTCCAATACCCCTTCTTCATCTGGTTCCATTGTCTTTCTCTCATCATCGTCTGAGTCTCCTCCGGATTTCGATGCCAAAGATGCCAGATCCTCACTGACGGCCTGGTTCTTTAGATCAATGGTGTATTTCCTCCCCCAATTTTCTATTGAGAGTGTATTCCGCTTCCAGTTGTGGGTTGCCTTGGCAGCGATCAGCCATCCCCGTCCCAAGAGTGCATCGTACGCCTTTTTCTCCAATGGGATGACTACAAAATTCAGCAGAAACAATTGTGTGCCGATCGAGACCTTCTACTCCATTAGTATACCCAACGGTCTGATGCCATGTTGATCTGCTCCCACGAGGTGGAATGTCGGGGGCCAAAGAGTCGGCTTACCCAGACACTTCCAAGTCTCTTCTGGCAGTACGTTTACTCCTGAACCACCATCGACGATAGTATTAGATAATCTCATGCCCAAGATTTCCATCTCGACGACGGCTGGTTTCCTCCCGATGCTTACTGCTAGGAGCATTGGATCCGAAGTCTCGGCTACCACTTCTGGCGTACGTTCTGGTGAACTCTTCGGAAGATTTTCTCCAATAGCATTGGTAAGTGCTACTTTGAGAGAAGGCATTGTTTGCAAAAGATCAGTTACCTTAATGGGTACGGTTGTGTGAAGCACCTGCCGTACGATATTCTTCTCCGACTCCGACTGTAGCAACGTATTGGTAGCTTTATAGTTCTTGCCTTCATTCGCCATTGCCTCGGCTACTTTTGTCTTGGCCTCCCGAAATCTTTCTTTCTCCGTACAGGGATCTGGATAATTTGCTCGTTTTGACTATGCTCTCGTAATCGCCAAGACCTCCTTGTCGGCTACCTCCAGCATATTGATACTTCCTTTTTGCTTCGGACAGTCGGTGTCTTCATGATCACCCGGTCCACACCACTTGCACAGTTTTCCCCCGTTGCCTTGGCCACTTTGACAATCCCTTGCAAAGTGACCCCATTCATTACAGTTCCGGCACTGGATCATCGGTCGTCCTTTGCTGTCGTACTGAATTTTGCTTCTCGGCGTATTTCGCCGATTGTTGCGGTAGCCTCCAGGGGATGCATTGTTGTTCTGTGGCTTCGGTGGCGTGGTTGGAGGTGTTGACTGTTCACCTTGAGTGAAGAATACTTGCGAACTTTTAGTTTTTAAATTGTATGGGCACTCCTTGACGGAGTGTCCCATGACCTGGCAGATGTCACAGAATAACTTTTTTGGGCAACTTGCCTTTGTGTGACCTTCCGATTTACAGTCCGTACACCATAATTCATTGGCCTCTTTGGATCCGTCCTTGTCGGCCTTCAGTTCTTTCATTATCCGCATCATATCCCGCCGAAGGGCCTGTATGGTTGCCGATTCATCGTCACTGTCCTCGGCACTCTCGTCGTCATCCCTCCTCTTCCCCTTCGAGGAGGTCCTATTTTCACTTTCAATATCCATCGCCCGATTGTAGGCTTCGGTGTACGAGGACGGTGGTACTACTTTCATTTTCCGCCGGAGTGAGGGAATCAGTCCTTCAATGAACCATCTTTTCTTTAACCCATCAGCCGGCTGTGCCTCCAGCTTCCCGATCAAGTCTTTCAACCTCCTGTTGTAGGTCCGTACGTTTTCATGCTTCCCTTGTTTGGTATGATATATTTCTGTGATGATCTCACTATCGTCCCGTAGAAGTTTGAACTCTGCTTCAAAGTTTTGCTTCAGGACCCTCCATGTGGCTCTTTGCGCTTGATCCAGTTTCGAGTACCAGTCAATGGCACTGTCCCTGAGTGTTGCTGGAAATGCCTTCAGCCACTGGTCGGGTTCATCCTGCCCGTTGGCTATCCAGATAGTCTCGCATGTATTGCAATGCCGTACGAGATCTGTTGTGACCTTTTCACACATCGCCCCATCGCTGATGGGGACCCCCAGTTGCCTGCTAGTTTTTAGGGTTTTGTCTCCTTGCAACGGTTACGAGAGATCACTTTGCTTAGAGTTTCCAGTCAGTTTGCCGAGAGTTATCCGAGCCAAGTCAGGAATTCATGTTTGAATCAGTGCGTAGACGTCATGGAAGCGCTCAGAAGGCCCAAGAGACAAAGATCGATTGTGAATTCGGCCAATTCTGAGACTTCCTATTTTTTAGGAAAAGTTGCTTTTTCGATTTTTCATTTTTGGCATTTTTGGACCAAATAGGGTTCCCTATTTTTTAGGGTTGCTTTTTCTATTTTTAGAAAGTTTCTATTTTTGGAAAGTTTCTATTTTTGAAAAGTTTCTATTTTTAGAAGGGTCCCGAGTTCTGAAAACGCACTCAGAAGTTCGAAAAACTCACCAGAACTCTCAGAAAATCAAAAAGTAAAAATTTGAAAAATTTGAAAAATTTGCAAAAAAAGTTCAAAAAACATGAAAATCAGACCAAAAACGTTCAAAAATCTGGAAAAACCAGTCAAAACCAGTCAAGATCAATCAGATCTGAAGGTGAAATCGTGAAAATCAAATAAAAAATGGTGAAGTTTGTGAGAAATCTGTTCAAATCTGGAGAATTCGCCATGGAAGAAGGATTGAGGAAGGATAAAAAAATGTCAAAGAGGTCTCATAGTCCGCCTTAAGCTTAAGATGCATGTCCATGTATGCTCCAAAGTCCGCCCTTGCATCTTGAGGTTCGTCCTTGACCCCTTCAAAGTCCGCCTTGCATCTTGAAGCACGTCCAAAAGACCAAGGAAGTCTGCCATGTGCTTGGATGATCATCCTTGCATCTCATGAAGTCTGCCATCTCCATCCTAGACCCCTTGGAAGTCCGCCTTAAGCTTGAAGGTATGTCCAAAGTATTGATGAAGTCCGCCCTTGCATGTGCTAAGAGGTCTCAAAGTCCGCCTTTGCATCTTGAGGGATATCCTTATCCCCTTCAAAGTCCGCCCTGCATGTGCTAAGAGATCTCAAAGTCCGCCATCTTCAAAGGGAGACATCCCAAAGACCCTCAAAGTCCGCCCTTGAAAGGTGGGACTTGGCTGAAGGTCATGGAAAGTCCGCCTAAGCATGCAAAGTAGAGGAAAATTAAAACTTCATTAAGTGTTGATGCCTACCAAGAGGGAAATTTCGAAATATGCTAAGTGTGAGAGCCTAAAAGGGTGGAAAATCCTTTCCAAAGGATGAACAAATGCTAAAATGTTAAGGGAATTCGCCCTAGAAAAAAAGGGACGTCCAAGATGCTCATCCCAAAGACTTAAGAGAAGTCCATCATGCACTTGGAAGAAGTTGGTAAAATAGCAAAGACATCCATGACGTTCGTCCAAGATGTCAAGGAAGTCCGCCCAAGATGATAAGATGGTAAGATTTTTGGCCAAGTGTCAAGGCCAAATCCAAAGAAAAGTTCGAGAATTCGCCTAAGTATAGAGGCTAATGGATAAGAAATGAAGATTTTGGCTAGACATCCAGACATTTTTGAGAGGACAAATGCCAAGATTGAAAGGACAAATGCTAAAGAGGATTGGGATATGGCGAAGAATGGAACGGAATATGCCTAACACGATGAGGGAAAAAGAGGCAAAATTTGCCTAAGTATGGAAAAGGCGAAGAAATTGTCAACTTTGGCTAAAGAAAAATGCACGAGGTAAAGGGAAAGGAAGGATCGTCCTTGACCAAAAGGATGAAGAATATGTCAGACGTCAGGAAAATTCAACCGGCAAAGACATTCGGACAAGGATATTGCCTAGAAAAATTCGACCGAGCAAGGAAATATTTGACTTTGGCAGAGCAAAAGAAGCTTAAAATCTCGCTTCAGCAAAGAAAAATGAGGATCTGGCAATGAAATCTTTGACGGAATGGCTTGAATTTTGGTTTGGCTAGACGAAATTAAGGACGAAATCGGAAAATACACTCTCAGCCAAGAAAAACGGAAGAACAATCGAGATAGCCATGGGTCCAAGACAAACGGGTTGGAATTAATTAAAATATTT
>VDFB02176444.1:0-23557 GCA_007258455.2 Sequoia sempervirens
CCACTATCTTGATGATGTTGAGTGACAAAGATGTAGAGTGAAGGGGTTGGGATGTATCCCCATATTACATATTTGTATATACTATATATGTATTTGTGTATGTACATATATGATAGGTATCTGTATGTACAAATGTGCATACATATATGTGTTTATGCCTATGCACATATATACATCTACCTATAGATATGTATATATACATACATACACATATATAGATATGCATATCGTAGTTTGAAAAGTTGGACTTAGAAAAATATTGACAACCCAAATTGATTCCAACTTGTGACTTAATAAAAACTTGGCAAATAAAAAAATAACATAAATCTACAAAATAAACTTAAATAATACATGAGATGCATAAAGGAAAAATGTAGAGAAAAAATAAGTCTATTTTGATCATGGTAGCATTATCAGAATTGAAATGAACTCAACAAACCAAAAGAATATGTGGAATTTAGTTACTTGGGATTTAACTGGGAGATTGAAAACTGCTGAAAATTTTAAAAAATAAGGGAAAAGTCAAAATTTTTGTTTTGGTCATTTCAAGCCAAATAAAGGGAATAAATCTGCTTTTCCATCTGGGACACCCAAAACATTTTTTGTGTTTTCCTTTTAAAAAGCTTCTAAGCTCCTAGTAGGATTTAGGGGCAGCACCCCTCATAGGATCCAATTTAAGGTCTTTGAGCCAACAGGAACCTTCATAGCACATGCTCTTTTAAATAATTGGATCTCTTTTTAACCAATCGTCAGTGAATCATTCAGTCAGTCAACAACTAATTCATGGCACTGAGATCCTAATAGGCAAAGGCTAAAATGACAAAAAACATAAAAAGTCATACAAAAGGGCCTATGATTTTTTTGTTTTGTTTGTGGTCAAGTCCATAGAGAAAACTCATGAGTTGTAGGTAACATTCATTGACTAACTATTTTCGACAAGACTCAGCTTGTGAGTCATTCACAAGTGACCTTGCTTGCAAATTTGTTTGTTGACTTTGGCAAGATATCGCCAAGTGTATAAAGTTTAAACTATGATTGATATACATACATATATAAATATGTATTTGAATTTTACACACATCCGCACATGCATATGTATTTAATCACCACCACCATATTTTGTCCTATTGGAGCCTTTTTTAACCTTTAAGATTTAGGATGGTTTGTCTGCTTTCTTCTTATGCAAACTTGTATTTATTACCCTATAAATACAGGGCATACTAATTAAGGGTCTAGGAAAGATACCTTAGCTTGTCGATCCAGAACTGTTACAGTTAGGTCTTACTGTTTATTCTTGATAAGCTTGGAACTTCATTTTCCTTGTGCATGAGTTTTCTGGAATTAGAATGCCTTTGCTTCTGTGTTTAGAATTAAAACAATGAAGTAGATTGCATGTTGATTGTGATCTATCTATTTTTGCAGGGAAATAGAAGACACTTTGTTGCTTGCTTTGCAACATCCAGAGATATATGATAATATTGCTAAAGGCACTAGGTGCAAGTTTGAATCTAATCGTCCTCGAGCTGTACTCTTTGAAGGACCTCCAGGTATGGTTGTTTGTTAATCGCTTTTTCAATACACGCCTGTTAGAAAACAAGAATTGTTTTCATTTTCAAAATTTAAGAGTTTGATGAAAAATAATTGCATGTCCAAATTTTCAAATAAACTGTTCTTAAAATATCCTACACTTGGATGTTTGAAAGTGGTTGATATTGTAGATTCTATTGTAATTTTGATGTAGATTATTATCACTTTACACGTTAAACATATGGTCTTTTCATTTTTTCCATGCCATAGGGAGTGTATTCCAAAAGCTATCGAGTTTGGTATTTTATTGTCTCAATGAGTTCAGACTATATTTTATAGGAACAGGTGGCTATTTTTATGTCCTGCTGGATGATATTGTGTAACAAAATACGTTAACCTCCATATTATGTGTTGACATCTATATCTGATTCATATTGTGTGTGCTTTTATTGCACTCTAAATCATTAAGGTTTTGGTATTCTAATGTGATAATAGCTTCTGCAATTCAATTTCATTGGAAACTGAGTGACTCATATGTGTTGAATCCATTACTCTAGTAATGGATATGGAAATTTTCTTGTCTCACCTATTGTTTCTATTTGTATTATTATTAATTTTTTTGCTTTGCATATTATTATTGTTCTTTTGGATTGTTACTTGTGATTATTACTTTGCACAGGTTTATATTCTTAAAAACTTAAGTTCAGTTGCCATCTAGATCAGTTTCATGAACACGAGAAGATCTGATTTTAGTGCAAATAATTTCTCTTTTGTTGAATTTGGTTATTAGGTTGTGGCTGTAGTTAGTGTACAATGCCTTTATTATGTTTTGTTACTATAGTTGTATCCCACTTTGTATTAATTGTTTGTCAGCTTTTGGATAGTTATAGGAGTCAATTGGTAGACAGTTATGTTTTGCTTGGCAATTGTTGAGCTTATTAATAAACTTTGTGTAGTTAAGGAAAGGAGTCCAATCCTTGGCTGAACATCTTTGGCGCACTTCTATAATAACTCCATTTGTGAATAAAGATATATTTTACTACTCTATCTGTTCAATCTTTCAAATATTAGTTTTATAAGAAAGAAGATAAAACATTTGGTGCTGTTGTCTTAGAAGAAATTAAGTCTGATATGAGATACTCATGCCCTTAGACCCCAATAAAGGTGGGAAGAGATCACAACGTTTTTAGGACCAAGAGATTAGGTGATCTCTAAGATTGATAGAGTGTAATGTCCCTTTCCAAATGATCGCTCCAGGAGGACTTATTAGCCTATTTAATTCACATAGGCTATAGTCAGGACTCAGGGAATTAATTAATTTAATTGTTTGATATTGCTTGGCAAAAAGTACACTCAAAAGGGTGAATATTAAATAATTAAATTAAAGTGATGTTATAAAGTGACGTGAAGGAAATAGTAAAAGATACTTTATTAAGTCACTTTATAAAAAGGAGTTTAATATTTATTTGAGCGGGAAATATTAAGTGGTTTTCGAGAAGCATCTTTCAAAAAGAAATAAAAGTAAAAGGTGAGCTCATTTGAGTTTTATGCATTGTAATGTCCCCATTTTGGCCCTACACTCTTCATTTGGATTTAGCCTATTTCCGAAAATCCGTAGGCTAAGCTAAGGCAGAAAATTAGGGTTTCCTCTTTCAGATACTGCTTAGTTGGCGTTCAAAGGATGTTGTGCAGACTTACTATTTATAGCAGTTTGCTATTTTTAGCAAGTCTATCTTTTGGTAGTATCTGTCTAGCAGCAATTCAATCCTTTGCAGTTCAGTGTTCAGTTTGGCTTTCTGTTGTTTTGATGTAAATTTACTATTTATAGCAGTTGGTTATATATAGTAAGTCTAAATTTGGCAGTAGCATCAACAACAATCAGCTCAAGTCATCTTGCTAACCTTCAGTTTCAGTTTGGCTTTGGTTATCTCAATGGACTAAGTTTATACTTAGTCAATTTTATGTTACTCAGTTGTACCCCACGCCTAGGAGTGATAACTTCATGTTGTTTTAAAAAGGGGACATTATGGGGTCAATTGTGCATTTAATGATTTATTAAATGCTTTATTATTGCATTATTAAGTTAGATGCCTAAGGGAGGTTGAATAAAGTTTTATTATTTCAAAAAGTAAAATGCTTAAAGGTGGCGTCCCTCTTGGAAGTTGAAGTGATTCAACTTCTTGGAATTTGAAGTGATTCAGTTTCCAATTGAAACTTATATATTGCTGCTGTTTGAAGAGCTGATTATCTTTGGAAATATTGTAAAGTTATGCTGCTGGTTTGAAATCTAGAATCCGGCTAAGGGAAGGTTTAGCAAATTGACTCCATTCTTTGGGCCTGAAACTATGGTTCCCTAGATGGTGGTTTGGGAGTGTGCTTCATTCATAAGTGCATATTGAGCTTCATTGTAGAAGAATTCTGATGTTATTTTCAGTTTGGAGCTTGTTGGTTCAGTCATGGCTAAAGGACGTTTTTGATTGCAGCTCCTTGGTTAAATTCTATTCCCATATGGGTATTTTATCTATATGATTCTAAGCCTTGGGCGACTCTCTCCAAGAGGTTTCAGATTTTATTAATGTGTTTCTGATTTTTAAAGAGAAAATCGCCCCTCTTGAAGGCCGTACATTTCCAGAATGATATTGGGATGCGTGCATTAATAAATATGGAGGCTTTGGTGCAGTTTCTGTGTTTGAACAGGGGTGCCTTTACTCCTAGAAGCTGCTGCAATTGATTCCATGTCAATTGGTGAAGATAGGATGAAGTTATGAACAATATGGTGTGCTATAGTTTGCTGGTAATTCATTTTCAGTTTGCAGATTTTTATATCAGACTTTCTTCAGTTTGAGTTTTCAGTTCTTTCTTCAATAAGTTGGATAGTTATCTAATGTGGGATCATCCAGCTTCTTTGTGCTTCAAAACTATTGTAATCCTCATGTAATTTGCAGCTCTTTCTCATTTTGTAAAGCTGATAACAGTAGTATTGTTTCAGTCTATTTAGTGTCTGCTTATTCGTGTTTAATTATCACATTGTAACCCCTGGATGGTTTACTGCCAGTGTGGAAAAAAGAACTTACTAATTCTCTTCTTATACCCACTGTTAAGTGGTGAATCCCCACTCTTAAGTGGATGCCTGCCGCAGCAGACGAAGTGTTTTAATTGTAGTCTTTTCCCCCCACTGTTTGGTGGTAGTGTGGAAATTCTCTTATGGCTGGTTATCCGCCTAAGTACTTTCAATTCAACAATTAGCACTCCACCATATGTTAGCACCTCGCTTGTTAAAGGATCTTGAGTGCACATTCTTGGTGTTGAGTTTAGTCTCTCTCTTTTAGTTGTAATCTTTGTAATCTTTGATTTAGTAGATCCTAGGGATCCTCTGACCATATGCCCGTCCCTCCTCCTTAAGTGGTTTTTGGGCGCATTCTTGGTTAGAGTTCTTTCATGCAACGTTTTGGGTTAAACTAACCTTAACGGGTGCTTGGTTACATTGTATTTGTTATTGAAAATAAAGAAAAATTTGAAGGGGCATATTTCATGCACAATATTATTCTACTTGGTTTTTGAGGAGATTTTAGAGTTCTAAACCCTAGGACGAAATCCCTAAGGGTGGTTGGTTTCAATAGTGAGAGTAATCTATCCTAGCTGGTCAGGTTGGAGAAAATATCTTGATTTCTCACAGTGAGCATTATGCTTGGAGTTACGGAGGAAATTTGTGAAGTCTCCTTTGGAGGCAAATTTCAGAGATAGTTGGGCATTATATGCAATGGTAGACTACAGGTGATATTCATTCTATAGCTTTAGGTATATAGAGCCTTAAATCATATTTAGGGAGTATTACCAGTGATGTTATTATTGGTGGAGTTTTTATATTTTCAAGAGAATCGTGGCACCTAGCTTCATCGTACACTTATACTGAAGAGATTCGATGTGTATAATGGTTTGGGAGATAGTGCTCTATTAATGCTGTGTAAATTTGGGAAGTTGTGGGTCTAGTCAAAGGAAGTTGGGAGCATTCAAACTCAACTATTGCTATTTCTTGAAGGCCGTAGAATTTCCATAAAGGGATACAAAGGGTGTAAGGTGGTGTGGACATGGAGGATATTCCATGAGGATCTTTGATTGCTGCAACTGCTCCAATATAGACGCCGCTTTCCTTTGAAGAGGTCACAACATATACACAAGTGCCTCCTTGAACAGTTTGACTGTTCGACTATACATTTTGAACATAAATTATGGTGCAATACCTTCAAGTAAGATAAATCGCTTATATCAAGATTCATGAATTCTGGTTCATGTTATTAAATATTATTCAATGGAAGGATTTATGCTAGCGCCTTACAACGCTAGGCATAAAGCTAATTTGTAATCTATATTTGGTGATTGGTTATATAATATCGATATTCTAGTCAATCGGTAGTCATTCACTGTATAAGGGCAAGAAATTGTTATTCTCTTATTGAAATACGTTATATGTATGAAGGAAATGCTTGCAGATTTAGTAAATTTATGAATGGTTATCAATTATTTCCATTATATTTTGCACAAATACTTTGTTACTGTCAAAACATTCAATCTTTAAAACAACAAACAAAATATTAAACTCAGAACAAGAAGTTGGCAAATGTTTGATGAAATGCTTGGACATTTGCATTCATAAAATTGAAGAATTTTCTATACCAAACTACCTAGGAACTTTACAGTGGTATCAGAGCTTGTGAACCTGCCAGCCCGTGTGGTTTTGATGATAAATTTTTTATCATGAATCTGGATAACACAAAATATATCACCTATAGGAGTAGAAGACAAAGAGGGGCTGAAAACATGTTTAATTCATAATCAAAAGAAGAGGAAAACATGGGTGATAGGGAAAGAGAGAGGGCAGATCCACACACTAGAGGCATGTTCAATGGCCTTGCAAGGGGGCAGCGTGACCTACAACAAAGTTTAGCTCAATTGGCAGCCCTTATGACACAACACATGGCAACCATTAATAACAACAATGGGGGAAATCATGGTGGAGAACAAGGGAATGAAAGAAATAATGGCAATGGTGATGGTTCCGTGAACAATGGAGGAGGAAGACCACATAACAAAATTGGATCAACAAGCACTAGACCTTTGATGCCAAATTTCCCTCCTAGAGTCACTCCTCAAGTTGAGCCTGATCCAACACAACAGGAGCTATAGGATCAAATTCTATAGGATTAGAGGAATTTAGGCATGGAATTCTAAGCTAAGATACCTTTCCATGATTATATGGACCTTAGGATGAGGCATAGGCCAAATAGAGGTGGTAGACCACACAATCAGGACCTGCAAAGAAAGGTGGGAAAGTTGTCTATTCCCTATTATGATGGTTTAGGTAAAACCACAGCTAGGGCATGGGTGCAAAAATTGGACACTTACATTCAATTCAATCCAATGTCAGAGGATGAGGCCATAAGTATGCTGCGATACATTTGGATGGGAGTGCACATGAGTGGTGGCATCACTGAATGGTGACCTTGGGCCATGACTAGATTGATTCCTATGCAGAATTTACGGAGAGGTTGATTGATAGGTTCGATAAGAAGGATCGAAAACTCCATTTTAAGGAGTTAACTCAGCTTAAGCAGTGGGGTTTAGTGGACACCTACATTGCAGATTTTTAGAGACTCTTCGTGCTAGTGATAGATATATCAAAGAGTAGACTGACAATGTTGTTCATGAATGGTCTAGCTGATCTGTTGAGGGGGTGGATAAAGGCCCTCAGTCCGTCTACACTTCAAGAGGCCATTCGGAAGGCAAGAGACATGGAATGCTCTACCTCAAAGCACAAATTTCAGTCAAAGAGATTTCCACAAAAAAAAGGATAAAAACAGGAAACCTTTCTAGGAATGGCCTAAGAAAGACAGATTGGATGATAAGGCTTGCAAAGAATTAAGGAGAAAGAAATTATGTTTCAGTTGCAAGGAGCCTTGGGAACTAGGTCATAGGTGTATGGGGAAGGGTAAGGTAAATTACATAGATGTGCTTTTTAATAGCGAGGATGAAGAGGAGGCTGAACAGGTATAGGGTAGTGAGCACAGTGGCTTGGATAATGAGCATGTCAGAGATGGTCAACAGTCACCTAAGGAGTTGAATGGTGGAACCATTGCTACTCTTTCAGGTACGCCTAGATTTAACTCTTTCAGAGTGTGTGGAGTCTTACAAGGGCAGCGAGTTATAGTTTTGTTGATAGTGGGGCAATAATAGACTCAGCTCTGGTAGCCAATCGAGGAATCCCTACAAATTTTTTTGAGGGATTTAATGTGATGGTAGTAGATGGTTTTAGTATGGCTTGCACTCAGAGAATTCCACGACTGAATATCACTTTGGGAAACTACACGATGACAAATGACTTCTATGTAGTTGACCTAGGAGACACTAATGGCATTTTGGGTATTCAGTGGCTTCATTCCTTAGGGAAATACTCTTAGAACTTCCAACGATGGAGCTGAAATTCAGATTAGATGGCAAGAAGGTTGTTTTGAGAGGCATGTCTAATGGTGCTCCCATGATCGTTTTAGCTAAGAGGATGAAGAGAATATTCAGACACGGGGATGTAACATGGGCAACAGAGTGTCTGATTACGTCTAAGGTGTCTTTAGATAGCATAGAGCCATATCATGTAGACATTTAGATAGTTCTGGATAAGCATAGTTTGGTATTTAGTGAGATTCCTCTAGGGAGACCTCCAGATAGAGGATTTGAGCACCATTGAGTTAGAAGAGGGAGCCAAAATGGTTATCACTACTCTTTACTAGCACCCAAAGAAGTTCAAGGAAGAAATAGAAAAGGCCATTAAGGAGTTATTAGACATGGGGCCATTAAGGAGTTATTAGACATGGGGCACATCAGACCCAGTTCTAGTCCCTTCACTTCTTCAGTTGTCTTGGTAAAGGACGAAACTATGAGGATGTGTATTGAATACCGTGCCTTAAACAAGTAGACCATAAAAAACAAATACCCTATTCCAAGGATCGATGAGCTATTAGATGAGTTGCATGGGGCAATTTACTTCTCGAAGATTGATCTTTGATCATGGTATCATCAGATCAGGGTCAGGGAGTAGGATATACATAAGACTACATTCAAGTGTCACTACGGGCACTATGAGTTCTTGGTCATGCCATTTGGGTTGACCGATGCTCCAACCACTTTCCAGTCTTGCATGAACCATATCTTCAACAAATAGTTGCAAAAGTTCCTTCTAGTATTCTTTGATGATATACTCATATACAACAAGACATGGGAGGAGCACTTGAGACATTTGGATGAGGTGTTGTATATCGTGGAGTTGCAGTTGTTATATGCTAAGGTGTCCAAATGCAAATTCGGTATGACAAAGATCCTGTACTTGGTTCATGTGATTAGTGCTCAGGGTGTATAGGTGCATCAGGAGAAAATGTAGGTGATTTTGGATTGGCCACCATCCAATTGACTTATAGAGTTGCGTGGGTTCTTTGGTTTGTGCAGTTATTATAGACGCTTTGCATCAGGAGAAAATATAGGCGATTTTGGATTGGCCACCACCCAGTTGACTTACAAATTTGCGTGGGTTCTTTGGTTTGTGTAGTTATTATAGACGCTTTGTTAAGGGGTTTTCACAGTTGGGTGCACCTCTAATGGACCTCACGAAGAGAGGGGCACTCAGGTGGACTAATGAGGCTCAACGAGCATTTGACATGCACAAGGAGGTGATGAGCACTTGTCTAGTTTTGGCACTACTTGATTTCACCCAGCGTTTTGTGCTTCAGTGTGATGCTTTGGGTGAGGGTATAGGAGCAGTTTTAATGCAGAACAAACATTCGATAGCATATGAGAGTCAGAAGCTCAGGGATCCAGAGAGACTCTATTCCATCTATGACAAAGAGATGCTTGCCATTATGCATGCTTTGGCGAAGTTTAGATAGTATTTGATAGGTGAGAGATTTGTGGTTAGGACTGACCACAACAGTTTAAAATATTTCCTAGAACAAAAGTATTTGAATGAGAGGTAGAAGAAGTGGGTCAGTAAGATATAGGCCTATGACTTCAACATTGAGTATGTGAAGGGCAAGAAAAACATTGATGCTGATGCCTTTTCCAGGAAACCCACTGCATTTTCCCTTACCGAGATTTTAGCTGATTAGAACTCTCATCTCCTGGTGGAATATTCCTAAAACAATTTTGCTTGTGAGTTGATGGATGGGAAGATTTAGGATGACAGGTATAAGGTGGTAGATGACATTATCTATTACAAGGGAAAAATTTATTTGGTTCTTGAATCGAAACTTCAAGGAGAAGATTCTAAGAGCCATTCATGACACACCATTGGCAGGACATCTTGGATACCTTAAAACATACAAATAGGCTAGGGAGAAGTTCTCATGAAAGGGCCTCAAGGATGATGTCCTACGACATGTGAGGCAGTGCATGACTTGTTAGCAGAACAAGTCGGAACACACTCATCCAATAGGGTTACTTCAGCCGTTACCCATTCTAGAGCAGAAATGGGAGAGCGTGTCGATGGATTTCATCACTGGTCTACCGAAGGTGCATGGAAAGGATAACATTTTTGTAATTGTTGATCGTTGACCAAATTTGCTCACTTCTTCACAATTTCATTGGAGTATAAGGCACCATAGATGGTAGTGTTGTTCTTTAGGGAAGCGTTCAAACTCCATGGATTGCCGAGGAACATTGTCAGTGACAGGGATAGCAAATTTCTCAGCTCTATTTGGCAGGAGCTATTCAAGTTGGCTGGCACAAAGTTGACTCCTAGTACCAGTTACCACCCTTGGATGGATGGTCAAACAAAAATTGAGAACAAATGGGTTGAGGGGTATTTGCGTAACTATCTCTCAGGTCAACAAAAGGTGTGGATTAAGTGGTTACATCTAGGAGAACACTGCTATAATACCATTTACCATATGTCTGTTGGGATGACTCCATTCCGAGCATTGCATGGTTATGATGCTCCTTCATTCATGGATTTGGCTTTTGGTGATAAAAGGGCTTCCAAACCCAAAGATTAGATTTAGGAAAGTTAGGATATCCTTAAGACCCTCAAGGAATTCGCAGGTTGCCCAGAATCAACAAAATACATGCGGATAGACATAGGGTTGAGCGCATCTTTGAGGTAGGAGACTTGTTCTTCTCGGGATTGCAACCCTACAAATAGTCTTCATTGAAGAAAAATGGTGCAAAAAAGTTGAAACCAAATTTGTATGGGCCCTACATGATAAACCGGCATGTGGGGGAAGTAGCTTATGAGCTTGAATTGCCTGAAAACAAGATCCATAAGTTTCTTCATGCATCGTGCTTCAAAAAGGCACTAGGGCAGCATGTTACTTCTTCAGTTGAGCTAACTCCGTTGGATGAGGAGGTTGTTTGATTTTGGTTCTTGATGAGATTTTGGATGTTTGGGAGAGGAGGTTGAGGAGCAGTTTGATCGGAGAGTATCTTATCAGATGGAGAGACTTGCCCATGGAGGATGTTACTTGGGAAGGAGAGTAGATTTTGCAACATCCTATTTTGCAATTGCTTGAGGGCAAGCAATTTCAAGAAGGGAGGACTGTAATGTGCCTTTTCAAATGATCGCTTCAGGAGGACTTATTAGCCTATTTAATTCCTGTAGGCTATAGTCAGGACTCAGGGAATTAATTAATTTAATTGTTTGATATTGCTTGGAAAAAAGTACACTCAAAAGGATAATATTGAATGATTAAATTAAAGTGATGTTATAAAGTGACAGTAAGGAAATAGTAAAAGATACTTTATTAAGTCACTTTATAAAAAGGAGTTTAATATTTATTTGAGTGAGAAATATTAAGTGGTTTTTGAGAAGCATCTTTCAAAAAGAAATAAAAGTGAAAATTGAGCTAGTCTTGGAAAGTTATCTGAAAATTTCTAGTTTCTTAACAATTCCAACTTCTTTCCAATATTAGCCTTAGGGAGTTTATACTTGGCTCCCTTCCACAAGCTCTTCCCTATTTTGTGGGATAGTAAACTTCCATGTTGAAGGCTTCATTTATGCCTGGGCAATGGTCCTAGCAACAATCTAGTAGTTGCATTGCCAACCTTTTGGCGATTTGTCAACTTCCTATTGACATGGTGATGTTGGCAAACAATTGCCAAAGGTTCAATTCGGAATTAAGTATTGGGTTAACTAGCTGATTTAGAATTTCCTTAGTTTTCTAGACCATCTAATGATCTAAATTTTAGGATCCAAGATTACCTATAACTTGGCTATGTTTCAAACCATAAGGGTATCATTTTTGTTTAATTCCATGTTAATTCATATGAATGCAGCCTAATTCAGATTAAAAATAGATATTAGAACAAACCTAAACAAAGAAATTATAGACTCTGTCATTGGACAAATTTGCACAAAGGGACAAAATCACACCTAGAGGACAACATTGTATTGGGTTGGTTTGATTTAGGACAAAATAACTTGGTTTCACACATTATTTCAATTGCAAGTTTGTATTTTAAGGTAATTTTATATGTTTTTTCTTTTGCATAGCAATTGGATGGAGAATAATAATGGTTTACTAGGTCTAGATCTTGGCATGGCCTACATTGATTTAGAAAGTCATCCATATTCCTATAATTGCATGGTAATGTTACTTAATTCTCTCTTTTATGAGTGCACGATTTTATAGGAGGAGTTTCTAATGCAGGAGCATACAGGTGCACAAGCTATTAGCATCAACCAAAAATATTTCTGTTTCCAATTTTGTTGTTATTTTCTTGTTGTGAGTTTGGTGATGTGCAAATGGAAGCTTCTTCAATTTTTCCCTAAGGTAGGAGTTTGTTGTTGCCAAGGATCTTAATGGATTTTGGGAAATGGCTAGAAATGGCTAGAAATGGCTAAGTATTTTGGAGATGCCTCAAGGTAGGAGGTTTAGCCTAACCCTAATTCATGTTGGAGGAGATCAGGGTATCGGCCTGTTTCATACCTCGATACTACTATCGGTAGGAGTTAATGAGTACCGACAAAGCTCGACAGGTGAAAAGGATAGTGGGAATTGGGTTAGTAGGGTAACACCTACCCTGATAACACAAAAAAACTAAGACATGAAGATTCAACGATACCCCACAAGTCGACAAATTTAATGAACGTTGGACTTGCGAAAGGACATCAACTTGACATTGAAAAGGGTTAAGAGTATGGGTTAGGCCCGATGGCGACACCCAACCACCAAATATGTATCATGAGACTTTGGGAACGAGTGTGATCATCAACCTTAAATGGAAATTGGTTATGAGTCCTTCATCGATAGCGATCCTCGATGTGTATTAGATCACAATAGCTTGATGTCAAACTTTGATAATTTTTTTTGATTTTGAGCAAAGGCTGACTAACAAATAGGAAATGAATAGCCAATGAGTTACATTACAACATGTGGAATCATATGATTGGACTGATGGATTTATTGGTTCAACTTCCTCACATTGGACATAAAAGCAAGACATTCTGGCATGCAAAAGGAGAGGGGGGAATTTGGAAAAATATGGAAGTTTTGAATGCAGACATGAAGGTTTGGCAATTCGAAGGTTGAAGTCTTGGATGTGATGAGTTGGTGTGTACATGAATGGGAAAAGTTGGTGAAGTTTGTTGAAACATATTGTTGGAGATTGTTGGGCAACAAATTGAGAAAGAACATTTGTTGGAAACTAAAGGGGATAGATTTGTAAGTTGGTGGAGTTGTATTCGTGTAGCAAAAGTTTTAAGGCTTGTATGCTTGTAACAATTTGTGATGATGTTTGGAATTGTTATGTTCATGTAATGGAGTGTTTTCTATCTTGCAATGTGATGAGATTCTTGTTGCTATTACGTATAATTGTGTTTATTTGTTGATTGGGCTACGCGATTGGGCTTATTCCCATATCACGACTGCATCAAGTGGTATCAAAGTGGGCATTGGTTGTTGATTGTGAATGTGTCAAGAGAGGGTTTTGAAGAACTTGTTGTGGGTAAAGAAGATTGAGAGAAGACTTGCAATTGTAGAGGACTTGAAGCAGACATGGCACAGAGAGGACATGGTCGCAGAGGAGCATCACGAGGGGTGGTGTAGCAATTGTAGAAATGTTGAGAGGAATAACAACAAGACTAGAAGCAATAGAAACAACACAGAGAAGAGAACATTTAGAGGATGTCAGTGAGGACAAAAAAGAAGTGGTAGAAGGAGGAAATGAAGCCAAGTTGTATTGGATCAAGGAGAAGAAATATTTCTGAGTGCCATCACAAGAATAAACAATAAACCAATGATTGATCCCTTGAGTTATAACGAAAGCCTAAATCTCGAAGGCCTTGTTGATTGGATATTACAGATGAAAAATTGTTTTGATTTTGAAGGTACCGAGGACGACACAAGAGTCAAATATGCTTGCACAAACTGAGAGGACATGCATCCCTATGGCGGGATCATTTTTAGATGGATAGACAAAGGAAAGGGAAAGAAACGATTAAGTCATGGGATCGAATGGTTACAAAGATAGAAGACAAGCTCTTGCCAGCAAAATATCATATTTGTTTGTTTTGGAAATTGCAAAACTTGAAGCAGTGAGAAACAAGTGTTAAAAACTACATCGAGGAGTTCTACTGATTGAGCATTAGAATGGGACACATGGAAGATGATGCTGTGCAAGTATCAAGGTATGTCAATGGTTTATGTTTATCAATCCAAGATGAGATAAGTTTGGTTAGGTTGCAAAGTGTAGAAGAAGCCTACCAATATGCCTTGAAAGCAAAAGAAAAGTTGAATAGGAAACACTAGAATAATGCAAGAGTACGGGGAAGAAATTCCCATGGTAGAGGACAGTCAAGTAGTAGGAGAGGTTATCCCATGAAACAAGAAGAGGCCAACACCTCTCAAACGAGTTTTTACACTCAAAAGAGTAGAGGAAGAGGAGGTTAATCTAGAGGTAGGGCTGATAGTTCTAGAGGAAGAGGTAGAGGTTTCATTTGTATGTGTTACCAATGTGGTGAGGAAGGGCTCATAGCAATTGAGTGTCCACAAGTACATTGGAACAATAATAAAGGTAAAGAGGCAAAAATTCATGTGGTCCAAGTGGAGGAGAAAATTGTTATTTCACCCAAGCATGGAGAAGATCTAGAAGACAAAGAGTCTTTTATGATAAGAAGAATTTTACTAAAACCAGAGAAAGAGAGGGAGGAACCAACACAACGGAGAACTTTGTTCCATACCAAATGTAATTTTGGAGGTAAGTGCTGTATGGTTATCATAGATAGTGGTAGTATTGATAATTTAGTATTAGAGGAGATGGTAGAAAAGTTGCAGCTGAAAAAGATGAAAGCATCCTAGTCCCTACAAAGTGTCATGGCTGCAAAAGGGACACTAGTTATTGGTAAGTGAGCAATGTATTGTGAATTTTCATATAGGCAGTTGTAAGGATGAAATATCATGTGATGTCATGCCAATGGATGCATGACACATCTTGCTGGGCAGACCTTGGCAATAGGATAGATAGGTCATTCATGATGGCGAGACAGATTGTTATACAATCAAGAAAGGTGGGAAGGAGCACACTCTAAATCCCATGAAAGATAGAGAGGATGAAGTAGAGAAGAATCTCTGGGTTTACTTAGTGACAGGGAAACAATTCGTGATCGACATAAAGAAGGAGAAAGCCTGCTATGCCTTCATTCCCAAGCCTGTAGAGGTTGGGACAGTAGAAAAGAAAGAGGAGATTCCAATGGAGTACAAGAGATTTTGGAAGAGTTCTCAGAAATTTTAGTGTTGTTGGATGGGTTACCAACCAATGAGATGTATTAGTCATTGCATGGACATGATACCAGGGGTGAGTTTGCGAAACAAGGTTCCCTATAGAATGACACCAATGTGAATGAGGAGATCAATAGACAAGTGTAGGAGCTGCTTGATAAAGGTTTGAACAGAGAAAGCTTGAGTCCTTGTGTTGTACTAGTAGTACTCACACCCAAGAAGGGCGGAGAATGGTGTATGTTCATAGACTCTAGATCCATAAATAAGGTCACAATCAAGTATAGATTCTCACTACCTCGGATGGATGACATGATGGATTACTTGAGCGGAGTTAAGTACTTCATGAAGATAGACTTGAAGAGTGGGTACCATCAAATATGAATTCGGGAAGGAGATGAGTGGAAGACAATGTTTAAGACAAAAGATGGTTTATATGAGTGCCTGGTGATGCCATTTGGGTTGACAAATGCCCCAAGTACCTTCGTGCAGTTGATGAATGAGGTATTAAAACCTTTTCTTGGTAAGTTTGTGATAGTATATCTAGATGATATTTTGATTTTCAGTAGGACAAAAGAAGAATATTTGTTGCACATAAGGGCAGTTTTGTAGAGGTTAAATGAAGAAAAGTTGATGGTAAATCTGAAAAAGTGTAGTTTCATGAAGAGAGAGTTAGTATATTGGGTTTTGTTGTGTCAGAAGAAGGGTTAAAAATGGACCCTGAGAAGATTAAGGCTATTGTGGATCGACTTTCACTGAATAGTATGTTCGAAGCTAGAAGTTTTCATGGCTTAGCGAGCTTTTGTATGAAGTTCATATGGAATTTCAGTGGGATTTTTGCTCCAATCATGGATATAATGAAGGGAATTAGAAGAGAATTTGTTTGGACAGCTGCAACAGAGAAGAGTTTTCAGTTGTTGAAGGGAAAAGTAACCAAACAACCAGTTTTGGCACTTCCAAATTTTGGAAAACTTTTTCAAGTTGACTGTGATGTGAGTGGGACAGCCAATGGAGGTGTGTTGAGTCAAGAAGGCAGACCTATAGCATACTTTAGTGAGAAATTGAATGAGACAAAGAAGAAATATTCGGTATATGATCAAGAGTTCTATGCAATTATGCAAGCATTGAAGAGATGTAGACATTTTTCGCTGCCCAAGAAGTTTGTGTTGTACATAGATCATCATGCTCTACAATTCATTAACAACCAAGGTAAGCTAAATCAAAGACGCATGAAGTGGGTTGAATTCTTACAAAGCTATTCTTTTGTTTTAAAACATAGGAGTGGATAGTCTAACTAGGTAGTTGATTCATTGAGTAGAAGATGTTTGTTGTTAAATGAGATGCGTGTAAATGTTGTGGGTTTTGATTCTATGTGGGAGTTGTATGGAGGAGATGTTGATTTCAAAGAGACTTGGACTGCTTGTAAGAGTCTAGTGGAAAAAGAAAAAGATAGGACTCCATGGCTGGAATACATTATCAAGAAGGATTGCTGTTCAAGGGGAAGAAGTTATGTATACCACAAGGGTCAATGAGGAAAAATTTGATAAGGGAGAAGCACATTGGAGGTTTGAGTGAACATTTTTGGGTAGACAAGACAACAACACTGTTGGCTGGGAATGAATGCTGATGTGAAGAAGATGGTGTAAAGGTGCAGAATTCACCAACATGCCAAGGGCAATAAGTAGAAAACATGATTATATCAGCCTTTACCAATACCAGAGAGGTTGTGGGAACACATTAGTATGGATTTTGTCTTGGGACTGCCTCAAACACAAAGAGGTAATGATTTTTTTTTTTTTTGTAGACAATTTTTTTAAAATGGCTCATTTCATCCCATGTTACAAAAGAAGTGATGCATCCCACATAGCCACATTATTTTTCAAGGAAGTAGTTAGATTGCATGGGTTTCCTAAGAGCATTGTTTTAGACAGAGATACAAAGCTTGTAGGTTATTTTTGATGCACTTTGTGGAAGAAATTGGGAACACAATTGGGTTTCAGTTAAGCCAACCATCCTTAGATCGATGGTCAAATTGAGGTTGTAAATAGGAGTTTGGGTAATTTGTTGAGATTCTTAATAGGGAACAAGCCTACTCAGTGGAATTTGACATTAGCCCAAGCAAAACTTGCCTACAATAATTCAATAAACAAGAGTGGGAAAAAAGCCCTTTTTGCATTGTGTATGGGTACAATCCAAGGGGTGGATGAACTAAGGGATAGTGCAGATTTGGTGAGGGAAAATGCTGTAGTTTGAGGATTTTGCTGAGTACATTCATGATTTCCATATGGAAGTGAAAGAGATCTTAGAGAAAAGTGCCACCAAATACAAGAGTTCTGCTGATACACACAAAAGAAAGCAGGAGTTCCAAGTTGAAGATCTGGTTTTGGTACACTTGTGGAAGGAGAGGTTCCCACAAGGAACATATAACAAACTAAAATGGAAGAAGATAGGCCCTTGCAGGGTCTTAAGAAGGAAGTTTTCAACCAATTCTTACGAGATTTCCCTTCTAGTTGGTATCAATATTGATCCTATCTTTGATATTTTTGATCTTTACAAGTATCAAGAAGGTGAGACAAGTGCACAAGGGGACATACATTTGCGGGACACATCAGGATGGATAGATCAAATTCCTGAATAAGAAATATGAGGAAATTGACAAAGTAATTGGTTCTTGTGTAGCAAAGAAGACAAGAGGAAAAGAGTACATGGAATACTTGGTTCATTGGATGGATAATCCTGCAGATGAGGCATCATGGTTGAAAGCTACAAAATTGACTAAATATGGGATTTCGATTCCAAACTTGCCAAAATGTTAGTGAGTTCCATACTCATGGAACATTTCACTTACTCGACATGTCTGATGTAGGAACGTTTGGGTGCATGAGCTATCAACATCAACCAAAAATATTTTCGTTTCCAATTTTGTTATTTTCTTGTTGTGAGTTTGGTGATGTGCAAATGGAAGCTTCTTCAATTTTACCCTAAGGCAGGAGTTTGTCGTTACCAAGGATCTTAATGGACTTTGGGAAATGGGTGGAAATGGCTATTTATTTTGGAGATGCCTCAAGGTAGGGGGTTTAGCCTAACCTCGATGAATGTTGGAGGAGATCGGGGTATCAGTTTGTTTCATAGCTCAATACCACTATCAACATGTAGAAACCCTTGTTCTCCCTGATTCTGAAAACTGCTTGTTTTGATTGTTTTTTCTCATTTTTTTTTGCATATATGGTTGAAGTGCGTTTTTGAAAGAAAATGCTGAATAAATTTATATAAAATAATGCAACATCGGAAATGATAGAATCTATTGAATCTATGGATGGCAGCCTATTTATTGATTTTGAAAATACATTACAACAGAAACATGCGTGACCATGTGTTTGGAATAGGGAAAATATCAGATGAAGACTCGCACAGAAACCCAAATAAAAACTCTGAAGATGAAAACTCTGTGAACGTTCTGTGATAGCTTTTGAATGAAGATATCCCTCTGAATGCAATAGATCAGCTGATATTTCACAGCCTTTGAACTGCAACACTAAAGATGGCTCGTTCTCCAATGCCTGTAGACAACAGAAACCCTAGGCTTCGTTCTCCGGAAGAAGACTTGTTCAAAAATCCAATAAGCAACATAATGAGCTCAAATCCCAATGAAACCCTTATATCTCCTCAAGAGTTCGAATTTTCTCAATTAGGTTTCATTTAAATAAATTCGAACTTTTTTTTTTTAATTAATTTATTTATTTTTCAATAGTTTTCGAAAGCACTTTTAATTATAAAATATAATTAAAAGTGGCCCCTTCAATGAGAGTCGACCCCTTCAGCAAATCACTTAAGTTATAATATTTGATAATATTATAACTTTATAATATAAGCTTCGAACAATTAATATTTAATTAAACAATTAAAATATTAATATCTCCCTCAAAATATATCCGATTCACGAACCGTCAGAAGCTGGCGAAGAAGTGAGTGATTCTGCACATGACCAGACCATCTTTGCTAAAAATAGCGAGGTACTGTTGAGTGCCAAATCTTTACTAAAATAGCAACTTTCGAGGAAAAGTGCGAGAGATGAGCTGACGAAAACGCCAACTTGATGAAACTTCGACAGCGAAGCCAAAGCCAAGCTCATCAAGACCCTCTAACCGGACATATTAGCCTCACGAGGGCTAAGAATAGGCTAAATCCACCGAACTCTGATGCTCACAAAATTGGGGACATTACAGTCCGCCCTCCCTGAAATTGCTTGTCCTCAAGCAATCTCTACTACAAAGAAACCCAACTCCTCGGAAGGCCCAAAAGAAGAGGCGTAAAGTGTCCACATCTCTAAGCTGTCTCATGAGTATCAGCAAAAACACCTGGCTAAGCAAGCTATCCTGGATCCCAAACCCAGTGAAAGTGCATGCGTCATGCTGTCATCACCGAGGTTTATATTGCGCTCCTCGCCTCCTTCACCATCTTGAGAATAGTGAAGTAGCCCCAATGCGGGACCCATCCAATGCTTTCGATTGCCAAAGGCGTAGTCATCGGGATCTGGCTGTGCCGGTTCATCCATCGTCATGCGGAGATAAGAACTTCTAGAAGCATCTGCTACATCGAATCTCTCCCTGTCCTCTGCTAAACCCTCATGGATGTGATAACTGACCAAGCCATCATGCCAACTGACACCATAGTCATCCTGTAACCATGTACCCAGAAGAAAACTTTGTGACCAAGAAGTAGCAAACCCTGTTGGATACATATCAGCATGATGTAAAACTGACAGCTGTCCCTGCAAGTAATTCCCCACAGACCGCTGAGTCTGGCGCTTGCAGCTGCTAATCCCATCTTCTGAAGATGGTGAATACCCATCCCACAACGGATGGTATAACTCAGGAGCCAAACCACACTGATGCATCATCAAATCCTCCGTGTGTGGACTAAAGGAGAAGTGATGAACACTCCTCACTATGCAATCAAGATAAAATGCTCCCACCTCTGTCAATGGCTGACCATCATAGTCCTCGGAAAACGAATCAGCATAAGTACAAATCTCCATACTGGATGATGCCCTACATATTTCCTGTGACGACGATGGAGTAGTGACGTGATCTGTCACACAACTCTCGGAAAAAACAACTATCTCATCACAGGAGCTCTCAATCAAAACACTCATCCCATCTGAACTAACCACACCAATATCTGTGATAGATTTAACCACATCCTCACTACAACTCGTGGATATAAGATCCTCATCGACTGCCTCTGTATATAACTGGACTGTATCTGCAGCTGGTGGAAACTGTGCCAAACTCAACTCCATGGTAAGTGTAATGTCCCCGTTTTTAGCTCTTCACTTTTCAGTGATTGGTAGCCTATTCCCAATGTGTTGTTAGCTAGTCAGTGGCAGAATTAGGGTTTCCGACTGTTTGATGGGTTCTCTTGAAGATTCAGGGTTTTGCTTGTTGGAGTTTGGGTGTTTGGATTCTGGATTCCTTCTGGGTTTTCAGATGGCTTCGCAGTGGTATGTTTTTCTTGGCATTCTGAGCATCTTTAGGAATTTACTATTTTTAGTAAATTCTAATTTTAGCAGTGGTCCAGTCGGCATCAATCCAGTCAACTTTCCTCTTCTGGCAATTCATTGGGTAATTCTCATTTTTGGCTTAAGGGGTCCATTTCGAAGATATAAGTTATTTTAAGTCAAAATGTTTTATTTTTAAAACACCCCTTGGCCTAGTGTTATAACTTAACAGTTGTTTTAAAGAAGGGGACTTTGAGGGGTATTTTCTCATGAAGGAAATATTTTAATATTTCTAAAGTTTATAATTGCTCAAAGGGAAAATGGACGCCTTTTTGAAGGAGATTATATTTTATTTAAAAAAGAGAAGTGATTAATATTTCACAAGGAAAGTACGCCATTGGGAAGAAAGTGTTTGGGTCAAAGTTTAAACCTAAAAGCAGCTTGGGATTAGGGCGTACCTTCTAGAAAGCTCTTCGGAAGTTATAAATTGGAGCTCGGGGTCCTCATTTTGTTTATCTGATGAATTTGCAAAGTTATGCTGCCGGATTGGCTTTGGGATTGCTTCGAGGAATGTAAGCCTCCTAGCTTGGCTCTTCTTCTTGCTTGAAAGACAGCAACTAGTTGAGAAGTTTAGTTGTAGTTGGTTTCCTTTCATTGTAGTTGGTTCTTCTCACATTCTGTAGTTGAGTTATTGTATTTTCTGTCAATTTTAGAGTTGCTGGTTTGTATGGTTGTAGGTTGTTTTTACTCACAACTCAAGAAACAGAAATAATATTGTTCTGGGTACTATTCCAATCTATTTTCCTACGTAGGGCGACCATTTGTGCAAGTTTCCAGAATTTTATTTGAAGTCTATGAATTATCTAAAGTAAATCGCCCTTGCTTGCAGGCAATTTCACTTTGTAAGTGCTTTGGAAGCCGTGCAAAATAAATAGGGGTCTTTGTGAGAAGTTTTTGTGATCCATCTTCATTGTCATCATCATTAGAATGTTTTGCATTTGATTTCACGTCAATAGGGTTAGAAATGAGTGAGATATGATCATTTTTGTGTGGTGCTAGGTTGCTGTTTTACCTTTTTAAAGTGCAGATCTGTCTTAAACTGAATATTCAGTTTGGTATTTGAGTGAAGTAAAGGGTCTTGGCATTCTTGTTAAGCAAGGAGAATCCTCTTAATTGATGTACGCTGTATTGTTCTAATTCTATGCTCTTGGCAGGCGATTTCTCTTCATATTGTAAGCTGAACAGTAGTACTATCAGCCGTTCTCTAATCTTGCTTATCATGTTTTGTAACGATTACTATACATTCTGAAGTGCTTTGTAATTCTTTATATCTCCGCCCTATGGTAGCTCCATTCCCACTCCGGGTTTGAAAGCACATTCTAGGTGTTGAGTTTACTTTCAGCATTCCCGCTTATTTTCCTTAATTGCATTGTAATTCTTAGCATCTCCGTCATATGGTAGCTCCCATTCCATCTCGGATTGGAAAGCACATTCTTGACGTCGAGTTACTTTAGCTTATTAGTTGGTAGGGATCCTCTGACCATATGCTCGTCGTTCTCCGGCGCATTCTTGGTTAGAGTTACCTTCAGTTGCATTTGTTTAAGGCACTGACGATCCTCTTGCCATATGACAACCTCTCTCGTGTTGAGATTGAGTGCGCATTCTTGGCAACGAGTTATTTGTAATCTGCTGGTTTGAATTATCTAACCCTAACGGGTGCTCTCTGCATTGTTGTGTACTTGGCAAAAATTGAAAAAAATTTGGCTCGGAATATTTCAGTAAGCTCCCCCAACTGTGACTGTGACTCTTGAAGGGCCAACTGAGCACTCTCCAACGAGTCCATAGTCACCTCAAACTCATGAGTGAGCTCATCGACCTGCTCCTCCTTTCCCTTCAATGCATCATAACAAATGCAATCCCACTCGAGATGAAAATCCCTGTCTGCAAGTAGTTTTAGGTAATTTTGTTTCATCATCCCAATTGCTTCTCGAAGTGCATGTATCTCTGCAAGGGAAAAACCACTATCACCGTGCTCATCTGTCAAAGGAGTACTCCAACCATAGGTAGCTAACATCTGACGAGCAACATCAAAATGCTCAATGGTTTTGGCAATCATATTGTCATTCACCTTGTTGGCGTAACAACTAACACCTCTGGAGTAGAAGTTGTTATGAACAGCCTGTGTACACTACGCAATGAGTGCTCTTCAAATTATGGAGGGGAAGCTCCCTCGTTGTGCTTTGACAAATATACTTGCAAAGGAAAATAAGCTAAAACTATGTCCTGTCTTTTTGTTTCAGCTGTAGAGGCACAAGGCTTTCTTGAAAGAACCTATACGTTGCAGCTGAGTTTTCTCTAGTTTTGCAGATCTACTAACTACAACTTAAATTTAATCTATCCAATCTCCTCAGGAAAACAGAGCAAGAGGAAACGGAGCAAGGTTTGACTAACTGGCGATAAACGGGTTTAAATTCTCTACTTGAGGGCAAGGTGGCGCAACTATCATCTCAATTTAAACCAGCTTATTGGGCAGAAAACAGATTTAAGAATTTACCAAGACAATCTTATGGAACCCTGTGTGGCATAACACTTGATTGAAAAAGCAAAGTCTTCACAAAACAGCCTTTATCACCACAATCTCACGAAACCCTATGTGGCATAACCTTCAATTATAATGATAAAGATTCACAGAACAGATTTATCACTGCAATTTCTCGAAACCCTATGTGGCATAACGATTGATCACAATGGGAAATTAACACAAAACAGATTTATCATC
>VDFB02176446.1:0-15176 GCA_007258455.2 Sequoia sempervirens
AAAACAATCTTGTTTTGTAGATTCATCACAAGATCTGATCCAAGAGTGAAGGTTCATATTTACAAGGAAGAAGTGAAGGTTTCAAGCTCAGAGCTTAGATTCAAAAATTTCCATAATAGGGCACTTGGGCCCATTCACACCTGGGCGAATGAGACATTATCAAGCTTATAAAAACACCATTTTATGACAAGTCCACAACATTTATCTCCCAAATTTTATATTAAATTTGTTGTTTCTCTTATTTTTATGCTTAATCTAGTAAATCCAAGTGATATATTGGATTTTGGAGTTGATTTACTATTTTTTAGTTTTTCTCCCCAAAGTGTTGTTTGACCTTGACCCCCGTCCTAACAGAAAAAGGAAATCTAAAGATTCTCACAAATAGTTGATTCACCTAAGGGTTGTCAGTCAATTCTTTGTGGAGATCTCATTTCTAATGAAATTATAGAGAGGTAGCATCTATTTTCCTCTTTTGGATACACATTTCCACTTTGGGAAACCCTAACCCTACACATTTCATAACTAAGCCTTTACAACCATAACTTGGCTCATCACTTAGTTAATCATTTTACCTTAGTTAAACTTAAATTTAAGATACCCTATTTTTGAAAAATATGCTATAGAAGCCTCTATTATAGATTAGAACCAATAATCCAATAAGATAAACTCATATTCTAAAAATTCAATTTTTAAAAAACCCTAAAGAAAAACCCATTCGCCCAAGGGTGAATGAGTCTCTATATAGACCTTTTAGAAAAGTTTTTGGTTGCTTTTTAGTCTCTGTTTTTCTTTTTTTTTTAACCATTTTTAGATCCAATAATAGAGTTCCTCAAACATTTTTTGTGCATTCAAGTTATTGCTTATTTAATTAGATTTTCCAACCAGTTTTGGAGAGCAAATTCTTACATATTTTAGTTAAAAATAGTGTTAGATTTCTATATTTTTCCCTCTTTTTTTCAGCATCATTTCATAGATTAGATAGATTAGTTTAAATTTTGTAATCATTAGAAAACATAAACAAAACAAAAAAAGCATCAAAAGAAACAAATAAAACAAGAACAAATAGATGAAACCCTTGGAGAAAGTTGTAAGAAAAACTTTCAGCCATATAATGACAATTTCTACATAACCCAAATCTGAAAACATGTAAATAAATACTCAATATCAACATGAAAGAGAATAGAAAACATACCCATGAAAGATGACATAAGATATACCCTGGGAAAACCCTCAAGAGAGAAAAAACCAGCCTCCAAAAACATCCACACTCCATGTATTATTCAGCAATGAAAACCCATTACAATACATCTTCAGAGACTCCATGAACACTTCTGAAGCACAAGCTATCCATGCATTCCATCATGAATCCACACATCCCATTCCATGCTTCAAACCCTCACACATGCAAAAGCTCAACCTGCTAACCTATAGCAAACTCTCCAACCCTAGACAACTACCCTTGTGGTTGCTTTTATAGAAACAAGCTCCTGTTGATGTTTTCTTTATGCACTTCTCAACATAGGTAATGCATAGATGCATCACCTCTCTTGAAAGACAATCTTCCACAATAAAATTGCAGAACACTATCCCAAGGTCTCTAATGTCACGTCTTGACAGTGCCTAGAATATCTCAATTGTTTTATGTGATTTTGTTGGAATCATAAGGCGGACTTACGAATGAGTTGCAAACCATGGGAAGTTGGGTCTTGAAATGGAGTTCCTAAGATGGGGAAGTTTTTGTGCGTTTGTTGTAGGTTCAAACAGTAGTCTTGAACTCCATTTTATCATTGGATTTAGCTCTACAATGTGCAATGAACCTTGCCTAAGGTTACTCATTAAAAAAAAGTAAAGAGGGGGGCAAGGAAGAGAGAAGGTTCCTGGATTTGAAACTACGAAGGAACAGTGATTGTGGTGGCTGCTATAGTAGACAAACTCCCTAAACTAGGTTTTTCTTGGCCAAGAGGAACCTACAGTTACACAAAACCATTGCAATCTTCTAAGGACTGCAACTTTTTAGATTGCACATGCACATCATGCACATGCAATTGATCTAAGTTGCAACATTGAAATCAAGAAGCCCAGGCTAACTTTACACAATAGTTTGACATCAACAAGTGCTAAAAGTATGGGCTAAAAGTTCATCAAATACCATAATAGCAATTTCCATTATCACTTCCATTCAAAAATCTACAACTAAAACTACTATGGAAGGTAGAACCATGCATGCAAGATGAGAAAACTCAAAGAGAACATCCATAAAATCATGCAATGTTGTTTTCTATTACTGCAAATTCTTTTTACAACAACTCTCCAACCTCTTTACAAATGATGGGAAGAGCCCTATTTATAGTTTTCCAAAGCCTAAATGAATTGCTAGGATTGAATTACATTGTGTGGCTTAGATTCAATTACATTAGGGTTTCACCTACCCCACAATATTCAACAATTTAAAATACATCTTTGCCTTTTCCCTATTTTATCACCTAGTGTTTAGGTGTTGTAGCAGTTTTATCATTTAGTTGATTTCCCTTTTCACTATAGCTAAAATTGCCTAAAAGCTACCTTCTTGATGTGTTTGCAGTGTTCTTCATTGGATCAAACGAGCTCATCGATGACTGACATGAATGGATTGGTTGCCCCTGATTCGAGGGATAGGTCTTCATCATCAGGTTAAAAGTAGGATAGCTCCCTCATGCCTTCTTCAAGGCCACCCCCTTGCATTTTTGTCATAGAATTCCTTGGCACAGGCCTTCTTCTAATGCTGACCCTATTGGTAGGTGCTAGGGGGAGAGGCGAACATGAAATGAATGGTGACAGGAGTTATGCACATTCCTTGTTCAACTTTCTCATTGGGTCTCCCCAACAGACCCATAATAGGCTTTTTGAATCCTGGATAGATGAAGTGTCGTAAGTGCTTTCATACACAAATCAAGGAAAACATTAGTCAAATCCTTCAAACTCCCTATTAGATCCATCCATGCATCATTGAAAGATCATAATATTTGTCATTGGAGCTCATTTGGACCATAAACATTAATGCGGGCCCAAGGGGGTAAGGTAGTGAATGGGGGAAAGCAAACCGAAAGAGAAGTTCCTAGACCTCACAAAACTTGGAAAAGCCAAGATTTTTCAATTATAGCGCATAGGAAAAGGGGAAGAAAGAGTGCCAAGAAAAACTTCCTCAAAATTTGACCCATTTAAAAAAATAGAAGCTTTGAAAGGGAAGGCTGGAGGGTCACCTCCCTTTGAAATGGCAATGAGCACACGACGACTCAGAAGGAATGTCATGGGAATAGCCACGAAGGGGCTGAGTCCTAGAGGTCAGGTCACCGAGGGCTGACGAAAGTTCAAAACGACCATGGAGGGGCCAAGTCTCAGAGGCTGGGTTGTCGGGGGAAGGTCAAAAGAACCAAGGAGGGATGGAGTCTTGGAAACAGCCATGAAGGGGCCAGGTCCCAGAGGTCAGGTCGTTGGGGGCTGACAGAAGGTCAAAACGGCCAAGGAGGGACAAAGTTCTATAAACATCCACAGAGGAGTTAGGTCCTGGAGGCCAAGTTACCAGGGGCTGAAGAAAGGTCAAAATGGCCAAGGTAGGACAAAGTTTCAGAAACGGCCATGGAGGAGCCAGGTCCTGGAGGTCGGGTCACCAGGGGCTGGGGGAAGGTCAAAATGTCTAAGGATGGATGGAGTCCTAGAAACGGCCACGTAGGAGCCAGGTCCCAGAGGCCAAGTCACGGGGGTCAGTGGAAGGTCAAAACAACCAAGGAGGGACAAAGTCTTGGAAACAACCATGGAGGAGCTGAGTCCTAAAGGTCGGGGCATCAGGGGTCGGTAGAAGGGAAAAATGGCCAAGGAGGGATGAAGTCCCAGAAATGGCCACAGAGGAGCTGAGTCCCCGAGGCTGGGTCACCGAGGGCTGGCAGAACATCAAAATGGCCAAGGAGGGACGAAGTCCCAGAAATGGCCACAGAGGAGCCAGGTCCAGGAGGTCGGGTCATCTTGGGCTAGCAAAAGTTCAAAATAGACATGGAGGAGCTGAGTCTTGGAGGCTGGGTCACCCGGGGGGCTGGAAGAAGTTCAAATCGACCACGGAGGGGCAGAGTCCCTGAAATGGCCACGGAGGAGCCAGGTCCCGGAATGAAATTTTTGAAACTTTCCAAAACCTAATGAAACCTTGGCAGTTCACTTATGCACTAGAAAAACATCCCAAATCCATAGGACACTTGTCCCCAAAGTCAAAAATGAAGGAAAAAGTGAATTGAACGAATAGGGAAATTTGACCAAGGAAATCCAGTAGGGCAGATCTGGAGGATTCGCAAAACTTAGAAATTTTTTTGGGGTGAAACATGGTTGAATTGAAATGATACTATGAGGCTCACTAACTATTTTAGATGCCAAAATCGGGGGCATGCAAAATGAGTCAACGACTCAAAATGACCCGACAAGGCAACAGGAAGAGAGGGTCCTTGTTTCGAATGGGGTGTGTATGCAAAACATGCACAACAAATGGCGACTCGCTAGGGAAATGCTCAAGAGCATTTTGATGGAAAACTAGAATCATGAACTAAAAATATCTGGTTCCAACCTTCATGCTAGGGAAAACAAATCAGATGCTCAACCAAAGGATCAAAACCACTAGCCAACCCAACCTTCAGTATGTTGAAAATCCAAGTGTGTGTAGTTGCATTAATTCCCATCCTTCAATCGCTACATGAACCCAAGCTTTGTCAGGTTAAGCTATGTAGTTTATTGTAACTCCAAAAGCATCTGGGACATTTCCTCTCTCCCAATTAGGCACCTATTGCTACGAGGTTGTCACTGTGATTTTCCTAAACATTGCTCATAAACTATCCAGGCGTCCATAGCCCTGGTAGAGTTGCTCAGATACCCCTAAAAGGCTGAATTTATTTTCTTTTTATTTTCAATATTTTTCTTTCTTTATTTTGTTTCTTTTCTTTTGATTTTCAATTTCCAATTCCTTTTATTTCAACCCACAAGCATTGAAGCTTGTGCTCAGGACTGAGAATCACAGTGGCATTGAAGCAAAATTTTAGATTTTTGACTTAACTAGACTTCACAAAGGACCAATAGTGACTATCAGATTCTTCAGATGTGAGAGACATAAGATTCTAGAATACATCAGAATCAGACCAACCAATAACTTATCCTCTTTAAATCAAACACCCAAACCACTTGACACTAATAGAAGACCTTCACCATCCACTCTGAAAACTTGATTAGAGTTTGACGAAGAAATACATTGAACAACCCCAGGTGATAAGTATGGTTGTTGTGCACATAGATGTGCCCAGCCAAAAGTAGAGGGACCCCGAGTAAAGCAGTAGTATAATAGAAGCAAAGTGAAAGAAAACACCTACACTAACCAAAGCGAGACATTAAAAGAAAACAACAAAGAAACTACTCTAAAGCAAGCAACCAACAACAAACCACCTAACCTAAGGAAAGCAGGAAAGTGAAGTATACATAGGAAACCTACACTACTCAAAATGGGCTATGTTCAAAGATATTTACAAAGCATTATGTTCAGGAAGGGCGAGCTGACATTAGCGTTCATTAGATTTTGCAGTGCATGCACAAGCAAATGGGTGATTGTTTTAGTTTTTAATCATGCATATTTATCTTTATACTTAGGAAAAATAAGTTCAACATTGCAGCATTCAAACTTAATCACATCATCATGTAAAATTAGAAATTGAGGTGATTCATTGAACCCATGGTTAATCCATAAACATGTTTTCCATTCCTCACTCCCATTATCAAAATGGTAAATGCAGCTATGAAAATTAACAAGGGCAAGGAAGGATAGAACTTGGATTTCATCATGTAGAGGTGGCAACCTTTGAAAATTGAGAGCAAGCACTGCATTGTCAATAGGTGCATTGGCAGCCTTAGGCAGGCGCAGTGGAGGGTGCAACACTTCAGACATTAAGCTTGCATAAGACTAGTAGAACGGGGTAGAAAACAACCCTTCTAATCTTCATGTGGGATCCACAACCTCCACTGGCTATTCTTCAAGGAAGTACACCTCATCTACCTGGGTTTCTGTTGCCCAAGCCTCTTCTTGATTGTTGTATTCAAGGGGTAGCATGTTGTTCCATCTCCTTTCCCAGGTTTTGACCTTACTTTCATGATGTTCTATGTCATGGGATGATGACATGCATGAATTTGTCCTATTGCAGCCATCTAAATATGAAGGAGGATCAACAATGATCATGGTGGAAGGACTCCAAGTTGCATTTTGTAGTTGGTCAGGTGCTTCATCTCCACTAGTAGCCATCTCAGCACCTCTTCCTTTGTCTTCTTCTCTTTGTTGTGAACGCATTTCCTCGTGGTGTTCAGTCATTTCTTCTTGGTCACCATCATTGTAGACAAAGAAGGAACCCCTCTCCCACTCTGGAGGCTCTAGTATTTCATCAAGGAGAGGGGCAAGTGGTATGCCTTCATCATTACTGTCTTCTAGAATGTATTCTTCTTCAGTGTTGGTGTACCTCCACAATATAGCCCCTAATGGAAAGAAGTCATCAAATGATGGCACCTCATCAAGGGGACCAAAATCCACTATGCAATATCTCTCCAAGGACTCACCAAAAATCCTATCATCCATTGTGCACAAGTGCTCTTCAAGAGGAAGAATTTCTTGATGACTGGTGGACAGAATTTCGGCTTGAACTACTTCATCACTCAAAGACTTGAGATTGTGTTTCTATCCTTCTATTGTGGCCCCAACATCATCTTGAGGTCCACCTTCAGCTAATCCATCACTTGATTCGGGATTTTTCTCTTCTTCTTTGATATGGGCAACAAGTAGAGGAGGTCGGGCACTTGGCTCCTCCACTTGCCCTCTAACTTGTTCAATAGCCTCTTTGCATAGCTCACATACAAACTCAGAGTGTCATGAATCATGAAGTATGCACCAATTTGGCAGTAGTAGTACCTCCAAATCCACTTGGTATTTCAGCTCTGACCAATCCTTTGCTAATCTAGAGATGAGTTGGTCATATCTTTTTGCTATTGGGTCCTCATCATCACTTGAAAAAGAAGTTTGATAGTAGATAGTCATGGCAAGTGGTTGTTCCCACACCTCAAATCTGTATTTTCAGATCCTTGATCATTGTCGCTTATGAAGGAAAGGTGTCTCAATCTCATTTCACTTATTCCTTCATCATCATTTTCTTTCTTTCCAAGGTTCTCATCACGTTCCTCTTGCTGATTTTCAACATCTACGTTGGCTATCCTAGCATATGTTACTGTAAAGTTCGTTGATTCATCATCAATTGCCAATGGCTCTTCCTCTAGACTGGGGAACTACTCTTTGCTAGTAGAGGAAAGGTTTTCCAACTCCCTTCTGACTGTATTTTCATCATAACTCTCAGCTGTCCTATGGGAATCAACTTCTTCCTTTTCATTTTCAGCTTCAACATTCATTGTCCCAACACTAGTTTGTGTTGAATCACTTGGTTCCTCTTCAATGTGTTCTCCTCCAGATGTTGACAACTCTTTGGCCTCATGGGTGACTCATCCTCCTTGACAGTTGGCTGCTTCAACTTCTTCGAACAACCCTTAGCTTGAGCCATAATTTTCATGCATGACGAGCAAGTGAATTCAGAGTGGGGTGCATTGTGAAATCTGGACCAACTAGACATCAATATTTCCTCTAATTTTGGTCTATCTTTGCTGCCCAAACATTCTTGGACTAGCTCCTTGAATGCCTTAGCTTTCATGGTTGTCAAATTCTCTTCTAGATCTTTGGGAGCTAAGGGTAGGTATATTTCCCAAAAGGGAATTTCTCCTTGCAAGACTCTTTCAAATCTGCTTAAGAAAGTTAGACACCCCAACTCATTCTGCCTATGAGTGCAATGGATCTGACATCTATCTGCCGACGTGAATTACTACAATGAATTCTTCTGTCTCTTGTTCAAATCTGCATGCAACTGAGTGATGTTGATTTGTGTGTGCTACTCCATTTTGACTCACCTTCAAATTTCCTTTATAATTTTCTGATTTTATGTTTCAACATTAAAAGAGATCTCTTTATCTCAGATTTCTTCTTTGAAAGTGCTCTTTTCAACTTTCAGCTTTGTAGCCTCAAAATGTCATGCCCTGCTCTAGCACCAGTTATGTTGATGTGTTTTTTATGCACTTCTCAACACACGTAATGCATAGATGGATCACCTCTCTTGAAAGACAATCTTCCATAATAAAATTGTAGAACACTATCCCAAGGTCTCTAATGTTAGATCTTGTCAGTGCTTGGAATATCTCAGCTGTTTTATGTGATTTTGCTGGAATCACAAGGAAGACTTACATATGAGTTACAAAGCATGGGAAGTTGGGTCTTGAAATGGAGTTCCTAAGATGGGGAAGTTGTTGTTCATTTGTTGTAGGTTCAAACAATCATCTTGAACTCCATTTTATCATTGGATTTAGCTCTACAATGTGCAATGAACCTTGCCTAAGGTTACTCACTAAAAAAATTATAAAGGGGGGCAGGGAAGAGAGAAGGTTCTTGAATCTGAAACTACAAATGAACAGTGATCATGGTGGCTGCTATAGTAGACAAACTCCCTAAACTAAGTTTTTCTTGGCCAAGAGGAACCTATAGTTACCCAAAACTAGTGCAATCTTCTAAAGACTGTAAATTTTTAGATTGCACATGCACATTATGCACATGCAATTGATCTAAGTTGTAGCATTGAAATCAAGAAGCCTAGGCTAACTTTAGATAGCAGTTTGTCATCAACAAGTGCTAAAATTATGGGCTAAAAGTTCATAAAATACCATAACAAAAATTTCCATTATCACTTCCATTCAAGAATCTACAACTAAAACTATTGTGGAAGGTAGAACCATGCATGCAAGATGAGAAAACTCAAAGAGAACATCCATAAAGTCATGCAATGTTTTCTTCTATTGCTGCAAATTCTTTTTACAACAACTTTCTAACCTCTTACAAATGAGGTAAAGAGCCCTATTTATAGTTTTCCAAATCTTGAATGAATGGATAGGATTGAATTACATTATGTGGCTTAGATTCAATTACATTATGGTTTCACCTACCCCACAATATTTAGCAATTTAAAATACATCTTTGTCGTTTCCCTATTTTGTAACCTAGTGCTCAGGGTTTGTAGTAGTTTTGTCATTTAGTTGATTTCCCTTTTGATTGTAGCCAAGACTACTTGAAAGCTACCTTCTTACTTGATGTGTTTGCAGTGTTCTTCATTGGATCAAACGGGCCCATCAACGACTAGCATCAATGGATTGGTTTCCCCTGATTCAGGGGATAGGTCATCATCATCTGGTGAAAAGTAGGACATCTCCCTCATGCCTTCTTCAAGGCCACCCCCTTGCATTTTTGTCATTGTCTTCCTTGGCATAGGCATTCTTCTAATGTTGACCCTATTGGTAGGTAATAGGGGGAAGGGAAACATGAAATGAATGGTGATAGGAGCTATGTGCATTCCTTGTTTAATCTTTCTCAATGAGTCTCCTCGATGGACTTGGGGTAGGCTTTTTGAATCCTGCATACATGAAGTGTCGTAAGTTCTTTCATACACAAATCAAGGAAAATAATAGTCAAATCCTAAAAACTCCTTGTTAGATCCATCCATGCATCATCGAAATATCATAATATTATTTGTCATTGGAGCTCATTTGGACCATAAACATTAATGTGGGCCCAAGGGGGGCAGGTAGTGAACGAGGGACAACAAATTAGAAGGGAAGTTCTTGGACCTCACAAAACTTGACAAAACCAAGATTTTTCAATTATAGCACATGGGAAAAGGGGAAGAAAGAGTGCCAAGAAAAAATTCCTCAAGATTTGACCAATTTAAAAAAAAAAGCGGAAGCTTGGAAGGGGAAGGACAGAGGGTTACACTCCACTGAAATGTGATAGGCCACACTGTAAGAACCGGGGAAGGAAAGGGTCAGCCATGAAGGGGCGGGTCAGTTCCAGGAATGCGAGGTATGAGTTAAAGTAATATGATGGGGTGGAAGTCCAGAAAAAAGACCATAGAAGGAGCTGGAGTCTGGAGGCAGGTTACCCGAAAACTGAGTAGAATCAAAATGTCAGAAGGAGGGATAGAGTCCTGCAGAGAAGCGGCCATAGAGGGCCTGCTTGTCCTGGAGCCTGGAGTCACATGAGGGGGCCATGGAAGGTCAAAATGGACAGGAGGGGAGATGGAGTCCCCGGTGGCTGAAGGAGGTTGTTGAGGCAGTGAGGGTCAAATAGCCAAGGATGAGCGAAGTCCTGAGTAGCCGCGGAGGGAAGCCTAGTCCCACAGAATGCAGGGGCGAGTTGCGAGGCACGTGGAGTCAAGGTACAAGGAGGGTGAAGTCCCGAGAAATGGCCATGAAGGGATTCGGTCACGAGGGAGCTGTGAGAAGGTCAAGAATGGCTGCAAGGAGGGATGGGTCCCGAGAAATAGCCATGAAAGTCAGTCTCGAAGGTCGAGGGTTATCAGGGCGATAGAAGGTCAAATGAACCGAAGGGAGGAATGAAGAGTCTGAAGCGGTATGAAGAACCAAGAAGTTCACGGAAGCGGATAGCCGGGAGCCAGCAAAAGAATTGAAAATAGCCATGTAGGGATGGAGTCCACAGAAATGCCATGGGAGGAGCGGGTCCTCGAGGGTTGTGGAAGTTCAAAATGGCAACGGAGGATCTAGGTCCTAGAATGAAATTTTCACAACTTCCCAAAACCTAACAAAACCTTCGCAGTTCACTTAGGCACCACAAAAACATCCCAAATTCATAGGAAACTTGTCTCCAAAGTCAAAAATGAAGGAAAAAGTGAATTGAACGAGCAGGGAAATTTGACCAAGGAAATCTATAGGGCAGACCCGGAGGACCCGAAGGACTTAGAAAATTTTGTGGGGTGAAACATGGTCGACTTGAAATGATACTATGAGTCTCGTTGACCATTTTAGATTGCAAAATTGGGGGCACATAAAATGAGGCAATCACACAAAACTACCAAGGAAGGCAACAAGAAGAGAGGATCCCCATTTTGAACGAGGCATGTGTGCAAAACATGCACAACAACTCCCACAAAACCACCAAGTGGTATTACATAAACCATGTGCCAAAAACCATGAACTTACAATATCATGCGACCCTGCATTTAATATTGGGTACTTTATTATATTTTATTATTCACCAATATTAAATAATTACATTTTACAATTATGTCCCAATGTTACATACAACATAAAGAGGCCCTAACATTATAACTCCTAGTGATTCACATCCATCTAGCTACCGCTAGGTGCACCACACACATAATAATAAATTAAAAATTATAAGCATTATGCAAAGTCTACAACACCTAATTCTGTCATTTTCCAACTTGTATACATTACATAATGGGGTAACAAGTAAGCTCAAACATTAAGATAAAAAACTCCATAGACAACATGTACCATCTTGGAGTCCAAGTGCTCCATGTGCTCCATCAAGATGCATATAACAAGAACCAAGGTGACCACCATCTCATCTATGAATGCTCTCATCCTCCACCATGCCAATGCACTAAGATAAGAACATATCCAAAGATATGTCACACTAACTATCACAAAGAAGCAGAAACTTACCTCAAACTGATATCTCAAAACACACACTCAATCCAAAAGGTAATGAATATGCACCAACAACTATCAAGAATGAATCACCATAGTTGAAATGACACCCACATCAAATGGAAACATGTCCAACTATCCATACCTCCAAGGTATACATAACATAGTAAACTCATGCCATCACATATCCACCCATATACCGCAATAACAAACTCCATGTGCAAACCTGTCAAAGAGTGACATACACATCTAGGAGCTTCCACTGCATGGCCAATGTCCAGATGAATGCAAATCTAGAATGAGTGCATTCAATGCATCACTTCGTTAACATTCCAGAAAGAAGGCAACATCACAAGTGATCAAGGCATACCTTGAGTCTACTAACATCACATAGAATATTTAAACATGTAGTACCAAGGAACATCCACAATGATATGTAAAACCTACGAACCAAATACCTGTAGCATGTCCTCCTACACACATCTCTAAATGCCAACTATGTCAATTATGATCTCCTCCACAACACCCCATAACAAAATCCATAACAACATCCAACCATCCAATCACCAAGATCAAACAAAACATATGTATCATGTAACTAAGCATGGGTGTAAGCATTTCAAAACAAGAAAATCAAATTCAATGTAACCATTCCCAAACCAAGGAAATCAGCCCAATAAACCATCTCCTAAACCCAACATGTACAAGGAGATAAACATTCTAACACTCCTCAAATGAACCCTCCAGAGCCAAATACCCATGGATCAAGATCCATATCCATGAGAAGACAAATCATAAACATAATGCACCTGAAAGAAAAATGGGTAATACTAGTACTCAAGTGAACCACCAAGTAGACCTAGACTGGGGAATGAGAATGCTCCTCTAGGATATCCAAGTCATCATGACTCAACCAAGAACAGTCTCCTCATAGGTCCATGTTGAACTCACATCCAACCAAGGTGTAGGCTCCTCGGACTTCCTGCTAAAATCTCATCAAGAGTAACCATCTCAAGCAAATGTCTCTAATCACAAGAGAAATCCAACCTCACTTATGTCTCCAAGTATCCATGAGCACCTGTAACCAATCAATCGATGCTAAAATCCAAGAAAATGATCAAACTACTCAATACAAAGATAACCAACCAAGATCAAAATCATAGCTCCAATTGCAAAATTGGGAACATAAACATGACACCATGATCTCACATCTTCTAAAAAAAATCATATTCTCAAATCATCATAACATGTACCATGTCACAACTCTAAACCAGTAATCAAGAGTATACCATGACATAATAACAAAACTATCATACAACCAAAGATCACTTGTCAAAAAAACAACAAGTCATAACCAATACCTCAACATATTTAGCACCTGATGTCAATGAACTCTCACTGTAGCACACATAATCCAACAGCTTGTTGATGACACCAATCAACCCTTACTGAACACAACCATCCATAATCAACAATGTATCCACATCATTTCCAAACACTCCCAATGAACCATCATGATACTGAGCAATCCCATGGCATCATGATGCACACAACACCACATCGCTGTCATAAGCTCACACCATATCTGTGAATCTAAGTTGTCAATGACAACATGATAACCATCCTCTGAAGCAAGAAGATACATTACCAAACCATCATATCCATCACTACCCATCCATCACTATCACAAGCTCCCACTGAACCGTTTAACCAAGCTATGCATGACATTGTGATACCAATCTCCCCAAACCAAGAAGATACACCACCACAACCTAAATTAGGATCCAATCAAACACCACCAACAATTTAGTTGCATAAACTATCATGACATGCCAAAGTCTCTAATGCACGAGAAACATCCATGACACCATGATCACCACCAAATATACCAACTCAACCCAACCGTGTCCACATATCTGCATAATCATAGTCAACAATATAGGTCTCATATTATGATTGTACCTGGTAATACCATCTCACCTCCTCAACATGACATCAAAACCAACAAACCAAGTGACTAAACTAAGCCATCAAAATTGAACATGCATCAACACTAAAATATCAATGGTAGAGACAACCCATGTCCAAGTCATAAATGCAACATGTAAGTATAGACTGCCTACAACATTGCACAACTTGTAGATACAACAATGCAACATACAAATCCAAACATATACTGATAACCATGTCAAATGAGAGAATAATCTAAGATGTACAACTAAGCATACAATGAATCCATCATTAAATCACCAAAATCCAATTATCCATAAGCTCATAAGGGTATGTACAAGATCATGATGGGCCAACAAGTGGTAATATGATGGGTATGTGGCTGATGAATTTTTTCAACCCAAAATTGATTAAATGAAAGTTTTTAAAGGAAGTTATTAAGCTTTCCACCAATACTCAGAATTATACTTTGATTTTGGCCAAGTAATTATTATTTATTTTCTATTCAAATTAGGCTACAAGTTGATTGATATTTGTTTAGAAGAAGAAACATCTATAACTCAAACGATATCACATTTTGAATCAAAACATGTCACATTCTATCTTTACTCACTATAGGTTTAAAAAAGAAAAGAACCAATTTCATGAATTTTTATTAAGTTGAGGGTGGTTAGACATATGATTCTCTTTATATATTTTTAAGAAAAGTTGTAATAAAAATTCATAATTAATTAACTTTATTTGGAAAAATTTACAAAAAAAATATTCATCACATCGGCACATGAATACTCTACTTATATCTAAAATATTATAAAAAAATATTATCATTTTATTGTGGTTAGGGTGGTCAGACAGACATCTTATTTTTTCCCTGAAATTTAAGTACTACTGCATTGAAATTGAAATTTTACACCAAATAGATTTCTTTTTTTAAGAAAACCTAGTAGTTTATAAACTATATTCAATTTTTTACAAATTCTATTCTTACATATTTTTGAAATAATATAGATAACTTATTCAAATTTTTACGTCAAGTTGCCTAACTCTGATTTTTCTTTTTTTTTGCCACTTAAGGACCTATTTTTTCCATGTTGATCTTACACATACCCATAATATCTCCATAGTCAAAAAAACCCATAATTAGCTTAGGTGAGAAAAAAATAAAATAAAGCATGGAAAAATAAATCCAAACCTAATCCACTATGTAGTGCTTTGAACAAGCTTTCCGTCGACTATTCGAAGTCCAAAATTTGACTTTGTATGCACCCAATATCACCTCTCTAAAAAATTATCAAAAATTAAAAATATGGAAAAACTTATAAGACCACATTGTAGAGCTTTGAGTCACCTTTCTAACGAATCCAAGAAGTCAAAAAATTGACATCGTGAGTGAAAGTTATGCCTCTTAGAATAAAACTACTCCAATCTGACTATAGGGAAAATTTGGTGGACCCCACCCTGCAATTAAATCCATTTAAATTTTCAAACTTTAAAGTGGTGGATTTTCTTTTAATATTTAATATTTCAAGACCTTTCTAAAATATTTATAAAGGGGGTGGTTAAAACACTAGGTTTAGTTTCAACTTTATATACATAAGATTTTCTTTAAAAACGTATCCACCATTCAA
>VDFB02176448.1:0-12898 GCA_007258455.2 Sequoia sempervirens
AGAAGCCATGAAAATGTTCTAAGTGTTGAAAATTGGAAGCAGCTACCCTCATATGCACCTTAGCTACTTGGGGTTGATTGAAAAATAGTTAAGTGTTGGAATTTGAAGTGGCTACGTCAAAATGCACCCTTGAAGTGAGAGGAGGTTGGAAATTTTAAAAAGTATTGAAAACTTGAAGCTTACCCCCTCAAATGCGCCTTAGGAAGCTGAAGATGGTTGGAAATACCATTAAGTGTTGCAAATTGGAACCTCAAACGTAGAAATGCGCCTAGCATGGGAGCAGAGTCATGAAATCTTCTAAGTACCTAAAACTTGGAGCAAGACCCCTTATGTGCGCCTTGACTTCGAAGAGAAGTTAGAAAAATTTCTAAGGGTCACAAATTGAAAGCTCAAAGTGCTAAATGCGCCCAACCTTTTGAAGAAGTATGAAATTTTTTCTAAGTGTGGATGCTGAAAGTAGACCTAGCTAAATGCGCCCAACTTGCATGGGGATGCTTGGAGTTTTTCTAAGTGTTGCAAACTTGAAGTAGGGACACCCCATATGCGCCCTAGTGGATAATTAGCCTTGAAAAATGTCTAAGGCAATAAAACTTCAAGCTCAGCCTAGCATATGCACCCAAGTGAGGAGTGAAGAAATTTTTGTAAGTGTGGGAAATTGGAAGCTCCCACCCCCAAATGCGCCCTTGAGGGAGGATGGAAGATGAGATGCCTAGGAAATTTTCTAAGTGTGAAAAATGAAAGTTGAAGAGTCTAAATGCGCCAGCTTCAAGAGTCTAAATGCGCCAGCTTCAAGGAGGAGAGGGAAAAGAGTCTAAGTGTTAAAGACTAGAAGCTCCTCTAGTCAAATGTGCCTAACCTCTATGTAGATAAGTTGAAAACTTGCCTAAGACATGTAAAGTGGAGGCACATAGGGTCAAATACGCCCAAGATGATGTGTTAGCTGGAGAATTTTCTAAGTGTTTGTAAAAATGGCAGTAGATACATGAAAATGCACCCACTTTGAAATCGTGATTTGAAAATTTTCTTAAGGCAAGGAAAACGCAAAAGAAAAAAAGTGAAGATAAACTTTGGTGATGAAATATTTTTCCAAGGTATAAATTGCAAAAATTAAAAGTACCCCTTCATCTATGGACACATGAATTTGATGTTTTATGAGGGAAATTCTCTTTTGGGTACTGGACATCTTCGACAAGGAGATGATTTTGAAATTCTTCATGCCCTGCCGGAGACTTTAAGATGAAGAGTTTTTTGCTTAGACGCTTGGGTGATGAAATTTTGTAGAGGAAATAAATTGTTTCTAAAGCAAATGGGCTGGAAAATTGGCTAAGGCAAAAGGGGGTATCATGTTAGTTGGAAAATTTTCTAAGATAGAGAAGAATCAAACAACACCCTCTAAATGCGTCGTCAAGTTGGATGAAGTTTCTAAGGCACAACTTCAAGGTACACAGGAAGCAGAGTACAAGATGGGTCGGAAATTTCGCTAAGGCATGAAGAATTTGAGGATGAAGTTTGCTAGAGAAAAGTGATAAACCACATCAAATCCAAAGATCACTTAGACCTTGGGAGTCAAAGCATGAAAATCAGGTAAGTGAGGTGAATTTATATTATGAAGTGTTCTGAGCAGCACCTTTTCAAAATGGAGATATGTGAAAAGATCTCTACCAAGTTATTTTCACTAAAGGATAACGTTGTCGGAACTCTTGCACTCGTCGGTGGTTTTGTTGTTCAGATTTTGTGTCATTACCTTTTTGAAGATGGCACGTATATTGCACTGAATGTAGTGCAAGCTGAGTTTGAGAAGCTGATTCGTGATAACCTTGAAGGAGATCATGTGGCGGCTAAGCTGGAAAACATTTCAATGATTTCAGCTAGTTTCAAGAAGGCGGCTGAAGATGTCAGAGAATGCATGCATACGATCAAGGAGAGTGATAGGGAATTGAAGAAACAGATTATTGTTTTGGACAGCATCAAAGTGCCAGAAGACAGAGTGATTGATGAATTCTTGGTCGAGGTGTTGGATCGAGATGACTTGGAGTGATCTGCCAGTTGGGACCTATAGTTATTTTCGAGGATAGAGTCAAGAGCAGCAGTTAACTCGACTTTCAGTCTTGAGTTCACTTGCTGATTTCATAAATGCATATCTCTTCCTTGGAATTATCTTCACAGGAGTTAGGATTAGGGTTTTCCAATTAACTGAAGGTAGTGTTCCAGTTAACTTTGCTTTCAATAAGGATGTGCATGCTTGCACATTGTCCACTTAGATTAGATGTACCGGTTAACTGATGGTAATTTTCCAGTTAACTATATAGTTTACTTTATTAGGGTTTTAGCAATAAATCTTGCATGCATTGCAAGACTGTAGTTTACTCAAGGTGATTTTAGGGTTCCCTACACCTTTTGATGTCTATAAATAAGAGTTTTTGCTCATTTGTACATAACTTTTGCATGATAGCATACATGTTGTGCCCACCTTGCCTATAGTATTGCTATTTTGTATTTGTTCACGAACTTTTGCACGAGAGAGAAATATATGATGTGCCTACCTTGCCTTCAATATTGCCCATTATGTATTTGTTCATGTGTATTTACTGTTATGATGAATTGTTATGCCACTTGGGTTTCATGCAATTATGATGGTGAATTCTTTCCTTAGTTAGATCGACTATGTTTTGTGTTCAGTAAACTTGTTCAGATTAAGCTGATAGATGTGCCACCTTGCCTTCAAGTTGAGAATTGTTCTTGTTTATCGTATGGTGTTTTGTGAGTAATAAACTTGTTTAGATTGAGCTGATAGATGTGCCACCTTTCCTTCAAGTTGAGAATCTATACTTGTTTATCACCAGATAATCATTCATGCTCCATTTCCTCATGCTCTGTTTTCTTGAGGAAACTGGATAGATTTAAAGTAGTTAGCCTAGTTGTAGTTAGTGATCTGCGAAACCAGAAAATACTTAGCTGCAACGTATATAGTTTTCGTGAAAGCCTTCTACCTCTTACAGCTGAGACAAAAAAGACAGGATATAGTTTAGTTTGTTTTCCTTTTCAAGTACTTTTGTCAACCACAACGAGGGAGCTTCTGAAATATGCTAACCAATTTTTTTCGAAGGATTTACTCAACATAAACTAGCACTAGCCAACTAGATTAGCGTTAGCATCAAACCAAAATCAAAGCTTAAAGGAACTCAACGCCAAGAATGCACACTCAATCCAAATGATGGAAAGTGTTGTCATATGGCAGAGAAACTAAAGAACAGTACTTGAAAAGAAACTACTCAATGTCAAGAATGTGCACTCAAGATCCCACTGAGGGCGAAGTGCTAACATATGACGGAGTGATTAATTGAAATTGAAAGTAATAGGCGGATAACCAGCCATGAAGCTACAACAATCTAATTCGTCTGCTGCGGCGGGCATCCACTAAATAGTGGGGATTCACCACTTGAAAGTGGGTACAATGATTTAACAAGTTTGTTCTCCGCACTGGTGATAAACCGTCCAAGGGTAATTAATAAGAAATAAAACAAGTAGTTGTAGCAATAATATGGGTTGGATTAGTACTACTAAATCACAACCTTACAATTCAAAAGACTGCAAAAACAAGTATTACAATGATAGAGAAATAAGTCAAGAAGAGAAGAATGAATTCTAATGATGTTCTTTTACTCTTCCAATGATAGAATTATGACCAAAACATAAATCATATGAATCTGATATAAAAATCTGAGTTCTGGAATTTCTTATCAACAAACTGTGTTGGCGTTTAAATTCGCACCTCTGGAATGCGTATTTGAAACGGACAGCTATGCACAGATAAACTGCTCTTCAAATTAGGAGGGGAAGCTCCCTCTTGCTGATGGTGTTTGAAAGAAAGTAAACTAAAACTAAGTTGCCTATCTTTTTGATCAGCTTAGAGCACAAGGTTTATTAAACACAAACGCCGCAGCTGAGATTTTCTGATTTAAAGAACTTCAACTACGACTAACTTAAACTAAAGACGTTTCTGGTTTCTCAAGTAATAGCAGAGCGAGAGAAACTAGAAACGGACAAGGTAGATTTTCTGACAAAATACTTCAATGAACTATCTCTCAACAAACACCTACACACTTCAATGCAAGTTGAAATCAAGATCATAAAAGTAGAACACAAATAACGGAAACCTAAGATTTTTATATCAAGGCAAAGGAGGCTCATGATTTTATTACTCAAATCTCTAGAACAAGCTCACTTCTAACATGCCCGGAACAAGAAATTGCAGCTAAAGAGGCTTGCAATCTTGTTCTTCACACAATAGAAACAGCAATTACACTAACTCCTTGTTGGCTAAAGAGGCTCAACAATTTGCTTATCACAACACAATTGAACAATACTTGAGTAACAAATAGAAGGCACAATAGGCTCAGCGTTTTGTCCTCACTAGCACCGTTCTAACACAAAGTGAACTGACACTAAATGACAACTTGCTGCAATACAGGCTCGCAATTTGCTATCACAATAACCGTTTAAGAAACTAATGAGCAAAGGCTCTTATTTATAGAGAAGCAGAGGAGTAGGGAACCCTAAAATCTCCTTGCTTTCACAATCTAGGGCTCGCTCAGCAAGCAAGCTTTATTACTAAATCTAGAAAGAAGATAACATCTAAAACCCTAGAAAGCAGAAAAAGCGGGAAACGCCAACTATTACATCTTATCTTCTTTCTCTTCTCAAAGAATGGATAGGAATCATTCCAAGAATCGAAAGAAAGCGGGAAAGAAAGCTTCTAGAAGAAAGTTGTTTTAAAGCTCGATCATGTCTGCTAGAAAATTAGAAACTATGTCCCAGTTTGGTGCATCTATGCCCTCAATAGCAAAACACCGCTTTTCTAGAATATCTTCAGCATCTGCAATAGACCTAAGGAAATTTTTGACCTCATTGGCCGCTTTCTCGAACTTTGCTAACATCATTGAGATATGAGCTATCCTTCCGCCAACTGGATTGCAACTGCGAACAACACCCTAGAAATGATTTTGTACTTCATCAAGCCCGACGTAGGAACCATCTTCAAGACTGCACCGAGAAGGAATCTCTGTGATGAACTCACTGATGAAAAGGAAGGAAAACCCCACCAAGAGGCATCGAGAACTTGGCAAGGGTAAAACCCAAACCCCAACCCCATAAAGGCATCCAGAACCCCACTTTGGACTTGGTGAAGGGAAATCCCAACCCCACTTAGGTGTCAGGAAACCTCGAACCCCACTTTGGACCGGACTTGGGGGATCGAAACGCAACCAAGGCAAAGCTTTCGCGCTATCGGACGAAACTCTTGAACACGGGCGACACTGGTAGCCGTTCCAAACTCGTCCATGTCATGCCCAAGTAAGGGACTCTGTGGGATACACTGCATAGGAATCCGTTGTCCTGCATGAGGCCGGCAAGTATGTCGATTTGCTCTTAACGAGCATCTTACTCGGTTGTCCCATTCTCGGAGTTGGACGTTGCGTAACAGACTTAGGAACAGTCCGTGCAGGTCCCTTCCAGGACACTCTATTGCTATGCAGTGAAAAGGAGGGCTTCAATCACCCTTTGTCAGTAGGCGATGAATTCTTCGGATATCCTCTCATAGGTTTTAACTTTGAAAACATGACGCTCCCTCCAAGCAAGGATTTGTCTCTTGTGTTCTTTTGAAACTGCTAAACCATAGGCTGTGTCTAAATTAGCAATGATGATCTCATGCCTTGGTCTAACTTCAACCAGTGTTTGTTCAAATCCTTGGATTCCTTGATGTAGCTCATGAGCGTTTTCTCTTAACTGGAACATCCGTGCCAAGATCTCCCTTCCTCTGACAATGAAACTCTCAATCCACTCTTGAGTTTCTTTCCCATAAATGACCAGCTGTCTTAATTGCTGATGATCAGTTGGTGTCTCTAAAATCTGGGGCAGCAACTGAGTTACCTGTGAAGAACCATGGACAAGGTTAGAAATGAAAAGCCTGAGCTGCTGATTTTCAGCCTTGAGGGCTGCCTTGTCTTCTCCATCCTTGAGTACTCTTTCCTGAAGATTTTCGGACACAACTTTGAAGAGACTCAAATCGGCATGTCTGGTATTTCTACCGAGATTAGCCTTGACCATGACGAAATCATCCATATTCACCTCATCCCTGTTCTTGTCTTCTGAGGGCAATGCAGTCTCCATGACTATCTCGTTATCAGGATTCCTATCAAAGTGAACTTGTTTCTTTGCCTTCTTCTTAGGAGGTTCCTGATAGATGTTATCGAGATCATCAACACTCACCTGATATGAAGGCCTTCTTGTTACCCTTCTAAGGAGTTCTCAAGCCAAGACACAGTAGTATCTTTACTAACTTCCCTAGGAGGTGCTACTGCAATCTCTTCATCATCTTCAATATCAAGATCAATGTGAATCGATGAAGAACCTGTCAAAGGTACAGAAACATGTGTTGAAGACGGCTCCTCTGCTTCTTCCTGAGATATGGGCTCGTCAGGAGGGACTTCTGAATCAGCTATAAGCTGCTCCTATATGACTATGCCTGAGAAATCCAGCCTCCTTTTTACATTTTTATTTGATTTACTACCTTTGACGCCTTCTTGAGACTAACTTTTACCCTTCCCTTTGGACTGTGCTCTGGAGGAAGAGGGAATTGTCTTTGGTGGCTTTGCTACTGGAATGGAGTTCTTCCTTTTAAGGATTAGGAAAACCTTACTATGCTCAAGGACTTGTCTTGTCCTGTCTTCAACTGAAAGAGATTCCTTATTAGCCCAGTTGACTTGTGAAAGGGGCTGATCCTCTATTCGCTTCTGAGTATACATCGGGAGAAGCACATCCTCGTCATCATCTGATAACCCTTCTATGTCTTCATTTAAGCAATCCTTCATCTGATGGAGAGTGAGCCTGCTATAACTACGTTTCTGCACTTCGAACTCATCTGCACAGTTAGCCCAAAAATCTTCAAGTGCGGCTATATGATCATAGTTCTTCTCAAGTCGGCCAGCATAGACACCATGAGGATCAAATGATCGTCTCTCGCTATAAGACTTGAGGCCGAGTTTATCTAACTCATCTCCCATTGTCTTTGCATCTGTGGCAGTCCTGCATGTGTATATACCCAACCCTAATGGAAAATGAAGAGAGGGTTTCCTTCTATTTCTCAGGACTGTATGAACATCGTGGGCCTGCCTCAAGAATTCCATGAAGACAACCTCGTCTGACGGGTACCTTGGTAACATGAACAGGGCACCTGAATAGCCATAAACCCTGAGATAGGTGAAAGTGGGAAACTGTATAAACCAATCAGCCCACTCCGCCATCACTGCCATGGCAACTGAAGATATACGGACATGCAACTCATTGTCCAGGTCCCGCACAGTGTACATCAGAAAAGCCTCGTTCACTCTCTTGTAATGGTGCAACAACTTCGTGAACTCCAACTGGGGATAATAGTTATATATGTGCTATACACTCAATGATCCTCAGTGTTCAACCCTCTGAATTGGCCTTGATAGGCCACCAATTAGACTAGGTACGACATCATGTGGAATACATGAAATTAGAAGTATTATGTTATCTATTAATGTAGATAGTCACTGATCAAGGTAGGCCAGTCGTAGAACTCGGTTTTCTTCATGATGTGGGGTATGGCGTAAAACATCCAAGGTTGAAACTTGGTGGCATCTTCTGAGCCAGTGACCCTGTTGAGCAAGGTGATAATGATGGCAATCTCGTCCTTGAATTCCCCTCGCCCGACGTTCTTTGGCAGAGTCTTATGCTTTTCTTTCATCCATCTCTGCGCAATCTTCTTACTATATTTGTCTTTATGCATGTACCATATCCTTTCACAATCGCCCTTTGAGAGAGTTACGCTTTCAGGCCATGGGGGAATGGAAAAACACTTCTCAATCATATCAGGCTTTAGACTGCAAATCAATCTACCATTTGCTAACTGGATCTCCCTAGTGGCCGGGTTGTAATGCTTGATGCAAGCGATTACGAACTCAAGACTCTGAACTGCTATAGGAATAGACGCTGCTGCGAGGAGTCCAGAATGTCCCAGGTTTCTGATTGAGGTGTTGCCTGCGCTCTCCAAGGCATGTAGATCGAACACTGGCTTGATGTGATGCAAGTTTGTCTCAGCTGTTTTGATATAATCATGATAAAGAGCTGATTCAGTCTTGAAAACATTGGGAGTGTACTCCATTTTGGAAATCTTGAAGAATGACTGTAAACTCCCCTAGGTTTAGACAAGTCTTGAGCAATTTCTATTTTTAGAATGCTGATTTTCTTGCTTGAACGGACAAATTTTTTGAAAATTTTTCTAAGATATGGGTTTTGCTCAGAAATTCGTTGCAAGACAACCCAGATTATTTGTTTTTGAAAATTTTGAATTTTGCCTAAAAAAACAGCAAACCCTAATTTCTTCAATTTTTCTCGAAAAAAGCTAGCACCTGGGTTTTGTTCAGAATATGATTAAAAATGGACCCAGTTGATTAGATTTGCAAAACCCTGATGGCTGATTGAAAAAGCAGCCAACCCTAGATTTTGAAACTTTCTTGAAAAAAAGCTATGATATGGGTTTTCTTTAGAAGATTGTTTGGAGAAGACCCAAATGGTTGAAAACTGAATGGACTAAGGATTTCACTGACATGCAAAATAAAAGCAGCTGCTGCAACTTGATGAAGTTCTTGAAAATTTCCTTCAGAAGATTGAAGTGAAAAAACCCAGCTGATTGAAAACTGGAAACCTTGGCCTTCTCTTTGAAAAGTTTTATCTTCTAGATGAAAAAACTTGAAAAAGCAAGGGTTTAAGCTGTTGGTCTGAAATTTTGATGAAAAACTAGAAAGCTATGCTCTTGAATCTTGAAAAATTTCTTCAATCTTGCTGCTCCAACTTTCTCCTCTGAAGGCTACCTGCAAAAATAATGAAAATAACATGAAAGAGAGGTGTTAAATAGACTTAGGGTTTTGTTTTTTGCCTTGCTTTCTTTTGCTTTTATTTTTAAAACCCTAAAATCTCAGTTCCTTCAATTTGGACGCCATCCTTCCCCTTCAATTTTGAAACTATGGAAAACTATGGAAAATTTTCTAAGGCATGAAAATTTGGGCGCCCTTCTTCACCAGGGGCGCCCACTTTAGGCAGAGTTAGTCAATTTTTTGACATTTTCAACTTTTCCTCATTTTGACCCCCTACTTCGCCTTCGATTTCCGGTTTGCAGATTGATCTGATGGGCGAGCTGATGGTTTCATCGCAGAGCCAGATTGATTCTGAGAAGGATGTTCTAGAGGAGTCTCTGGCTAAAAACTTCATCTCGGCCTTTGAATTCATGGGAGCCTTTTCCTTCCAAGGGTGCCCATTTTACCCAGAGTTAGCCATTTTCATGATCTTCAAATTTCTTCATTGACACCTCTTCTATAGATGATCTCATTGAATCTGGAGCACCGAGCGTCAGATCGACTGCCTATTATACTCATCGCAAAGCTGGCGAGATATTGAGAGGGGTCTTCTGGGACGATCTTCGCTAAAAAGTGAATCTTAGGCCCTCAAAAGTTTGGGCGCCCATCTTGGCTAGGGCGCCCACTTTACCAACACTTAGTTTATTTTTCATTTTTTTTGTGTTTGCTTCTGAATCTTTGTTCTCAGCTCTCGTCAGACTCCCTGTTTATTTTTCATTTTTTTTGTGTTTGCTTCTGAATCTTTGTTCTCAGCTCTCGTCAGACTCCCTGTTCGGCGCTTTGTATCCGGCGACTGCGACCTCCGATCAACGTGCTGGATATCTCGTTGGAAAGTTGGATTGATTGCGAAGAGATCACGTTAAAGCTTTGTCTGCAAATTCCTCTGTTTGATACCCTGAAAAGTTGGGCGCCCTTCTTCACCAGGGGCGCCCAAACTTGCCAGACTTAGCCATTTTTATCTTTAACTTCCTTCAGAGCTTGAAACCTTCATTCCGTACTTTCGACTTCGATTTGAATTTGCTAGAGATTGGACAGTCAGATGATCTAACGAAGACAGGCACGTCCAAGCTGGCCGAACACTGAAGAGATCGAGCATATTTTTGAACCCTGAAAGTTAAATTAGGTGCCTCAAAAATTTGGGCGCCCTTCCTTACCTAGGGCGCTCAAACTCTCAACACTTAGTCAAATTTTGATAATTTTCAAATTCTTCACCTTAACTGCAATTTGGAACCTCCCTGTTCAGTGTTGAATTCCGGATGACTGGATCACTTGATGACTGCACCGTTGAATCCGTTGCGAAGCTGACATAGAATTGAGCAAGTTTAACTAGGGGCATAAACCCTAATTTTGTCATCTAATGCCCTAAAAAGATGGGCGCCCTTCTTCACCAGGGGCGCCCAAAGTCACCAGTGTTAGAAAATTTTCACCATTTTTCAATTTCCTCTTCGTTCTTCGTGCAAGCACCATCTCGCCTTCTGCTGAATGTCTGAATGCTGAATTTGACGCTTGGCAGCCGACTGACCTCCATTGATGACCTCGGAGCTCCCGATATGCTTCTGAAAAAGCAGAATAGACCTAGTAGGGAAAAACTGATTATTTTTAGATTCTGACTGCACCAGCTTGATATAGACATATTTTGAGCCAATCAAAATCAGTTTGGACCATGACAGACCAACCTTCTATTTTTAGAAAGTTTTCCCAGTATCCATTTCCAAAGAAACCCAAAAAAACCAAGAAAACGTTACTAATTTTAGAAAATTTCTAAAAATAACAGTTTTCCTAAAATTTAGGGTTGAAAAACTGAGATTTGGGTTTTGTAGGTTAAGCTGCTATCAGCAGACCCCAGATTGTCAGAATTTGAAAAATTTATGTTTTAACCCCTCATGCAAGACATGCACACCCAAAATTTGACCTTTTTGACTGATCTAACAAGACTTTTACTCATTTCTTCAAAATGTCTAAGTGTAAAAAAAAATTTAAATTTTGGTGTACAACAAACTGGGAAAGCAATAAAATGGTCATAACCACATCATATTACCTCCGTTTTGCGTGAAACCAAAGCCAAAGTGTTGCAGGAAGATAGGCGTCCAAAATCAGATGAAGAAATAGCAACAAAAAGGCAGAATTTATTTCTTACACGCTTCCCAATGCACCAAGAATGGTACGGCCTACTTGAGGGGCGATTTGGTCACCAAAAATCAGAATCTTCAAAATAAAGTCCCATACTTTGCAAGGAGGGTCGCCTAGGATCAGCAATTGCTTAGCAAAAATGCCCAGAACCAAAATAAATTTATTCAAGGAGCTGCATTCAATTTTCACTTTCAGCTATATGTGAACCAGCAACTCAAAAATCTGGAAATTTCATCAAAACTTCAACTGTTGAGCACAAATCTGCTAATCTGGATGAGAAGCAGCAAACTCCAACTAGGTGTTGTATTTCAAAAACGAAATTGGTTAATGGCTAGGAGGTAGCATCCTCGACGCAAGGTTTCAATTGTCATTCCGACAACATAACAGTATGATAACATGAATGGATCCCAATGCTGAAACAAAGCATTCATTTTATAGAAGAGTAGAAGACTCTTCAATTCCTCAAGGAAGGACGCCAAAAGTCACATGAGACTCTTTGTAAGAACCCTGGTGGTTCTCAGCCCGGAAACCCTACTGATTTGTTTTGGTTTTTGCAAGTTTTGATTTTTTTGTGTTTTTAATGGATTTTCAGACAAAAAGAGAAAGCTGCGATTTCTCTCTAAATTGCTAATAAATTCATAAAAAATAAATAAACTCTAGAAAAGCTTGGAAAATGATCAGAGAAGGTAGGCGCACTGTTTTATTTCACTTTTAGAGCATTTACAATATAAAAATAAGACATATGCATTAAATATGAATTTTTTCTCAAAACCCTGGTTTCTCCTTTGCAGGCGCCCAGAATGACAAGTAATGTTGTACGGCTAAAAGAGAACTATTTCCAGAGCGTTGGAATGAATGCTAAGTCACCTGGAAACAAGGCGCCCAAGATCCAATCCACAAAGTCTGAAGAATGAAGGCGTTTCTCCAGAGAAAAGATAGTACGGCCAGGAAGGTACAAATCTGTACGGCCTGCTGCAGCAATGATGAAGATTGTACGGCTCCTTGGAAAATGTGCCAAAACTCTGATGAAGGATCTCTAATAAAGTCGCCCTTTATTGACTGATAAATAACTCTGTAAATCACTGCCAGAATCAATGAATGAGCCCAATCTGTGATCCCTGTGTGAAATCACCAAGTGCAAGCTTAAACTGGTATTTCACAGTCTCAGTCTGCCTAATTCCTGAAGAGTTTTCGTTCTCCAGAAACGTTTGTCTGCCAGAAACCCTAGGGTTTGCAAACTCCAATGCTCAGAGCAAAAAGACAAAAGTCGAATAATAATCTCATAATAGTTCGATTTTTTCTTGAGTGAAAATATATACTCCTTGAGGAAATTCGACCCAAAGCTCTTTTAAAATAATCATTTAAATAAAATGATTTAATTCGCCTTTGATACTTAGGAGAAAATCATTAATAATTGGCGTCTTTATTTTAATGAATATTAAATACTCATTAAGTCAAAATTTAATACTTTATTATAAAGTATAATAAATACTTTATAATAGGCCAATTAATTAAATATTTAAATATTTCAATAAAGTGACTTTAATATAAAGTCAAAATATTAAATATTTAATAAATCATTAAATACTCCTTATTTCTCCGTCTGATCCAAACTGAGAACTGGGTCGATTCTGAGCTGAACGGTTGAACCAGGTCCCTGCCCAAAATAGCAGCTTCCCGCTGACCTAACTTTCTAAAAATAGAAAGTTCCTGAAAATGCACTATGGAAGATTCTGCGAAGGCCCAACCTGAAACAACTGCAATACTGGAGCTACCAAACACTGAGTAACTGCCTCAAATGATCCTCTGCACACATCTGTCAGCCTACG
>VDFB02176449.1:0-15172 GCA_007258455.2 Sequoia sempervirens
GTCATTGAATGTTGGAAGGTTTCCTTCAATATGATATTTGAAATGAGCCTGTAGCATAACAGGTTAACATGTATTCTTTGAGATTGTCCTGCCTTCATCTATGAATGTGATGTTTTTCATTGGATGAACTATTTGATTTCATCATTTGTAATGTTCACCTGTAGCTTTCACAATGTACACCTGTAGCTTTCACAATGTAGAAAGCCAAAAACCCCTGAACATAGATTGTATAAGAAAAATACAAAACTAGAGAAAAGTAAAATATGTTTTTATTATGCACTTAATGCAACACAGTCCTTGAACATGTGCTATAGTCATATTTTCATGCCTCACTATCCTTTAAAAGTTCATATGCAGTTACATGGCTATTTCTCATGGACTTTATACTGTCATAGCTTGTCTATCATCATCTTAATCTTTTGATGATGCTTCTTGATGCTTTAATGTGACAATGCTCTAATTATAGTCATATAGACACTCGTCTTGATGGCTATGTGGACTATTTTCAATCTGCTTCTCTTTAAGTCTCTTTGAGTTTCACTTTGCTTGTTCAAGTAACATATACATGATTCAAGGTTGCATCTCCCTTCATTGTAAAGGGGCTCTATACTTTATTTAAATGCAATTTAAATGTAAAGTAGAGCTGAAATTGAGACAACAAATGCAATTTATTAAGCTCCTTCAACATGTTTCCTTTTTATAGTGTTCTTCTGAATGATGAGCAAGAGGATGTTTTGCTCAATCTATTTTCATCACAATGAATTAAAGGCCGCTCTTATGAATTTCTCTTATTACAACAGTCCTTTCTTGATGACTATTCTGATATTAATGACTCTCATGTGTTGATGAGAGAGTGTCCTCCTGATATGCTGGGCTCAACACTTGTGGGAGCCCATTTTGCTCCACATATCTGATGAAAATTGATCATGAACTTATTGAACCTATTCCTGCACATTAAACAAACAAGTTAGCAAAATAATTGAAGCTGAAATCTTGCATTGAATTTTGTGCTCTCTGAACATCTGCCTTTTTGATGACTTAATCATCGGTGAATGCTTGATAGGATATATATTACATTTCTGTTGGTAACATAGGGATAATGTAGAATGTGATTTTTCATTGCTCTAACACCACCTTTCAACAATTTTGCAGGTAAACCTTGGAGTTGAAGTTGAACCAAGATCAACACAACTGTAACAATGATTCGTCATTCCAGGCAATGATGAATCACCTTCTCTCCTTATTCTTACATTATCTTCAGTTGTGTGATATGCATTTTTTAGGACGATTTTGATCGCTAATCAAATTGCTTACTCCCACGGGCTTGTGTGACTCGGTTTCGTGCTAATATGGAATGAAAACAACATTTTATGCAAAATTTCATGAGTTTTTCGTTGCTCGATTTGGTACATAATAATATTGAAAACGCGTAATCAAATTAAAATAAAGAATAACATTTAGTAGAAAAAAATCGTGGAAAAAAATTATTAAAATTCTCAGATGAATGCATTCAGCCTCTCTACTCTATTTTGAGGTGTAGCCAAAACAGGGTAATGCTAGTGCTTGTGTGGAGAAATAATAAACAAACAATTTCTTTTCAACCTGCCGGTATGCGCTTTTGTGACATCAAATCAATGTCATTTATTACGTCGAAAAGTTATATTGGTTATTAATGGACACTGATGTCTATTGACTTATATCTATCCATCTATCTCAGCTAATATATTATGATTCATCTAATTCTTGGGTTCCCCACCATGTGCTAAAGTTTTGAATGCTATCCCAAAACGCACCCTCTACCTGCCATCATGTCCCGTGAAATGCTACGGAACATGCAAAATAGATCCAAAACTAGCCAGAGACTGGCCATGTCAGTAAATTAAGCGCCGGCTACAAGTGACTTATCGTTCTTTTAACTTGGGATGTAGTGAAGATTTGACAAATATAATTTAAAATGAATTATAAATTTTAGTGATTTCTAACTTAGGATCAAGTTCTCTTAAAAGGCATACATAGAGAAACATCTAACTAACGAGCAACAGTTAATTTGGTTATTTTATTGTGTGATCAAAATTTTTCAATGCCATAAATTTATATTCTGTTAACTTGTTGCAGTTAATTTTATAATTAAAGTAGCAACATAGCAGTTATCTGCACAGTATAAACTTTAATCCAATGTTTTCTAAGTTCCCTTCATGAAGTTAAATGGCTTCTGCACTAAAAATTCAGTAGAAATATGAGTTCAAGTTGTGCAAGAAAAGTTAAGGATCAAATTTTTTAGTTTCAAAAGAGTTTGCTGCTTCCTGATTAAACTGTGTATTAGTTTTTAATCAACATTTCGGATCACATTCCGTGATCAATCATCAGAATGCAAAAAGAGTTGTGATAATAGATCAGAAAGTGTGATCCGAAACCTTGATTCATAAACTAATACACAGTTTAATCCAGAAATTTGATTTCTGATTCTAATTGTAATGTTCTTGAAAACCTGGTGTACACACCCAAGTACGTTTCTATTAAATCATATGTGAGGTCTATGAGTAACAAGGATATATTCCGCATAATTGTAAGAAAAGGATCTTCCATGTTTTTAGAATTTTGTCTAGACAAGCATGTACTAATTACAGGTTACATATTTACAAAACTGTAGATTTGACAGGTGGAAAACCCAAAAATATAACAGGTGTTCTATAAGCAGCACGGCCTTGGAATATTAAGTAAGAAGAAGTTGAACAGTCAATTTACCCACTGTTTCCTGTGGTAGAGGGCCCATCTATAGAAGCAGCACTTTTGGCCTACAACGACCATTCAATTTCTACGATTTGAGTTAGTCAGAAATTTATTCGGGATGGATTGAACCAGAGAACAAAGCTATGTAACCATCAATAAATTTGGACGTCACAGACAACAGTACATTCCAGTTGCAGCCGTGCTATCGGGGAGACCACTTTGCTATAATTGATATGGTGAGCATCTACAGGAATGAGATTTGACTGCCAACCGTACCTTTTTAAACAATTAAGGACAGCCTGACCTTTCGAAAACAGTTAGGGATGGTACAGTCTAAGTGACTGTCTATATAAGAATTATGAATTTAGAAACTTATAATCTAATCGAAAGATTAATTCTAAACAGTTCTGTATGTACATCGATCAAGTTTCAACAGTAAATTAACTCAAGGAAAGTCACTACATTTGTAACATTTTAAATTAAACATTATCTCAGAAAGTTCATAATAAAAAGTGGAGAGGGAGTAGGAGATATACAGAGTCCAAAAACAGACAAGTTTTATAAAATCGAAACAAATTAAGCGTAGGTAACAAAAACTAATTCAACAGGATCAAAATAAATTAAACACAAGCAGCAGTCATTAGAAGAGAAGATTTATTAAAACTCAAAATTACTTATTGGTTAATGACATGTTCATCGAGAAACTCGGGTGGCTCCCAACCATCTTACAACTCCTGTATAGTTAAGGGGACAAGAGTACACCCCTTTCTTTTCCAACATACACTCATTTTAACAACTAAAAGCTTTTTGTTTTCAATTTAAAAGAGAATCATTGTGTAGATTATTGGCATGCTGTCCCCTTTAAAACTAATATATCCTATGCTGAAATCCTTAACATTTTGCCACGTAAAATATTGCAGAAAAGTTTGAAGTGAGTGCACATTAAGAACAGCTGAAGGACACTCAACTTGGGAGCAGAGTCATAATTATATTGTTCTGCTTCAGTCCAGAAGCTTTCGCAGATGGAGAAGTGACAGTTATAATTGTGTTCATTTGCTTCAACCAAGAAACTTTTTCACCTGAGAAGCATTCCAGCCTCATTGCAAAATCTATATTTGTTATAGAGAAATGATTAATCATCTAAAAGCTTTCTACTTGGAGAAATAGACCAAACTCATTGTTAGAAAAGGTAGAGAGAAATGACCACAATGTTACGCAAGAGGTGGAGGGAAATGGTCTTGATTGCAATAGTAGCTTTGTCTAGAAGAAGTAGGAGTCTTAGCAACAAAGTCATAATTATATATTAGTATGTTTCAACCCAAAAGCAAATTAATCTCATTATATAAAGTAGATGGAAATGATCATGACTTAGAAGTTTTTTCACGGAGTGAGTGGTAGACCAATCTTCTTGTTGTAAAAAGCAGAAGTCAGAGATAAATTATCACACTTCTACAAAAGAGGTAAAGAAAAATGGCTTTGATTACTAGAGAAACTCCCCTCCTACATGAAGTAGTTCTAGGAATGGTTTGAGTTGCACCATCAAGAAGAACCCCTCTCGTTTTACAAGGGATGCTTTCTCAACAACTATAAAATCTTGATTATTAAAATTCCAAAACAATTTTTTCAGCTTGAACTTGAACCTATAAATGCAGAAAGATATATTTACCTCTCTTAATAGAATCGACATGCCTTCAATTGTGTCCTACAATAGATTTAAAACCTTTCAAGATAGAGGACCTAAGATAGGCGTCAAATCTCATTCCCTCTATTTGAACAAATTTAAATTGTTTAGTGGAAAAACTTGGGTCCAAGTTTTGGATAGCTGACCTTCCCCAGACAAGTCACTCAATTTAAGCCAATCTATCTATTGGCTGGACCCAAAATTTCAGAATAATATTTATAAGTTGTAAAAATATTTTTTCTAAATAATCTTATGTATATTTTATTTAATCACTAATAATAATAAAATTATAATTTAAAAGAATACGTTAGAGTGGAAGACAAGACCTAAATTTCATGGTCAACTCTATCCATTAAACAATTATTTTTAATAATTATCCATTCAAAATTATCCAAAAAACAATCATATAAAAATATGCAGTCTGTCTAACAATCACCCCTTTCATATCATAGTCTCTTTTATGATAAAAGTGACTAACAAGATCATATGGCCATCAAATTTAGGGCCTGGTTGAGGTTCTGGACACCACCATTAAAAAGTTAAAACAGTAAATAGTATGGGGTTCCCACCATATCTCCATTATATGGATAGGACGCCGACAAGTTACAGCACACGCATGGCCCATTAAAGGTCGTTACTGTTAGCAGAGAGCTACCTGATAAAATTTGATTTGAGTAATAAGTGGGCCTGAGGAAACACTGTTTACAGCTCACCTTGGCCATTAGAATTCAGTCAGAAACAAGTGGGGAATATCAGCATGCTTAGGCTCGTTGTCAGGAGACTCCAAAATCAGATTTTTGTTTTCCTTAATTTCCCTTTCGAAAGATTCGAGAATAAATGAAAAAGAAAGATCTGAAGACACCTCTGCTTGAAAGCGAGAGCAAGTAGATAGATAACTCCTGCGCCTCTTTCAGATGTTCAGAGGGCATGTGATCTTTCGCTGTGTTTCGCAGGACAGCTCAAGCATTGTAAGAATTGACAACCGATGCCATCAAAACACATCAACATCAGATCCAATGGTCCTACACCTACATTATCTGCCTCTATCTTGATACATGTAAGTTATTAAAATATTTCTTTCGTTTACACACGAGATTTGTTATTTTCTTGTTTTTGGCTGTTTCTCCTGGTCAGGCCTTGCTTGGGTATTTGTATTTTATATTTGATTATATGTCCTTATATAATAGGTGAGTGGGGTCTAATACTTTATGGGCTTAAATTAAATTTAGGAGGGGATTGATAGTTAAAATAAATAGTAAGTTAAATGTAAATAAGGAATGTATAGTTAGATTTTGAAGGTGAGGATATGTTATGAAATATGTTAAAAATCAATTGGAGATGCAATATAAATTAGGATTGTAATTGAATGTCAAACTATCCTAACATTCTCCCACTTGATATTGTGCATTGTAATAGTATAAGTAAGAAGGTCATAAATGAATCAAGTACATGATGCAAGGTCCATGACCTCCCTATACAAGAGAACTTGTCTATACTCACTTGTTTCATTAGTGAATTTCTAACATTCTCCTAAGTGCCAAATTACTATAATATAACCTTACTAGTCCCTACCACCTCATGAAGAAATTGATATTGTATATAAACATGATTAGTACAACCACAATACATGGGATTCTTGAGAAAAAAAGAGAACTTTGATTGTCAAATCTAATCTAAACTATGTACACTACAATCAAAAGAAACAAGTATAATATTTGTGATCATATTGTCCCTTTATAGGCCTATGTAGCATCCATATACTCTACTTTTTCAACATACAAAGAAACTATTGGCTACCTCTTACTCATCCTACTGATAACATTCCTAAATAGAGAAAACACATAGCCACTAGTGGACCTCCAACTACCCAAGTCAATACCTCGATGTACACCAACAAATCCCTATATATCGAATAATTTTCCTGCATAATTATAACCGTGATAAAATGATAAATAATTAGGATTCAATCACAAATGTTTAAATTCCTTCTTAACATGATTCTGATGCTCCCTATCATGGTTAGACATAAACCTACCAAGGATTTCCACTGCTTGGGAAATATCTAGTCGAGTACAAACCACTATATATATTAGGCTACCAAGAACACTATAATAAGGCACATTATACATTTCCTCTACATCATCATTTGACTTAAGACAAATATCTAGTGAAATCTTAGCGCTTATAGGTAAAGTTATACTCACTAGTGTGTAATTGTGCATAACAAATTATTGTAAAATAGTATCAACATACTTTGACTAATCCAAGGATTTTAATGAGTTCAATCCCTATTGATTTCTATTATGATTTCAAACCTTATATCTTAAAGTCTCAAGTGTTCCTTCAAATGTTATACCACTATTTGAAGTCTCGTCACATCAACTAAGGATCCCAAGGACTCTTCCTTCAAATGAAAATAGGTGAGATGGGACACTCCATCGAAAATAGAATTAAGGAACATAATATTTGAATCATGTATGATAATATTTCTAAATCAACCCTTTCTAAATATTCATTCACCACCAAGCATCACATTTTCTTGGAGGATGTGTGAGTCCTTGCTAAAGGGGAAAAAACATTTGTTAGAAAAATCAAAGAAGCGGTTCATAGCTATCACCACCCATCCAACATTAATCAAAACGAGGGATGGAATTTGAATTCAACATGACATCCTTTCTAAACTCTTGGCATCCCCTTGATCATTGAATGTTTCGTCATCAAGTCAATCTCTAATAGATTAGAAGGAGTATATATGATAAATTTGTTAATGATGGGGCCTATCCCCAACTTCTTCCAAAATGTGAACTACTCAATTTATATAAAGGTCTCTTCCAAACTATCTTCACATTGGAATATAAATTATTTGATTGATGTGGAACTCCTCTTCCTAAAATTCCTTATTTCCCTCTTAATATTTTTGCATCCCTTCTCATCTTCCTTTATTACTATATTGCCCCTGAACTACCTCCTTATTTCTCCACCTCTATATCTCATTTTTTTCCCTCACTCCCTCTTCTCCCCCTCCTAATTTTCCCTTTCTCAATAATCCTCCCTCCCCTCCCCTTTTTATTAGTCTATTTATTTCTTCTATTTGTTTTTTTATTATTATTATCAAATTTTATCTTCTTTATATTTTAGCTTTGTTTTATTATTTCCATCTTATAATAGATTATTCTTATTATGCATTTTCATGCTCCTATTTATCCTCTTACCACCTTGCACCATATTTTTAAAAACCCTCATTTTACAACTATTTCATTTATGTATCTATCTATCTTCTGCAATTTTTAGTCCTTTAGTTTTAATATTGTGGTAAATTTTCTTACAATTTTGTTATGATTTACTTATATGCCTTTTTTTTTTGCACTTCATTATATGTTGTTATATCTTAGTTTTTTAACTTTTTAGCATTTTTTTCATTTTGATTGCTTAGCTTATTCCTATGTTCATTGGATTAAATAATTTTCTTATTTTTCATTTGTGTCTCTTATTTCTATTTCATTTCTTTTGTTCACTTTGAGTAGTGCTTAGCTTGGGATTTTTAATATATTTATTATTAATAGGTGGTTTTAGGATTAGTATTCTCATTTTTACTAATAATTTTAAATAACTTTATCATTTTTCTTCTTTTGGATAGAATTGTAGAAATTTAATTTTATTTAGAATAGGTTAGTTTTTGACTAATTCATTAATCTTTTCATATTATTACATTATTATAGGACATTTATTCCTCTAGATTCTTATGTTTCATTTTATTTATTCCCTTCATTTATTTTTTAAATCATTTTTTCAATGTGCTAGGTCTCTAGGCTACCTTATCTAGCTCTTGGTTTTCATGCAACTCCTTGCCCCTCTTTCTTAAGTTTCATTTTATTTATTATCATATTTATTTCCTTTTTAAATTTTTTTTTATCTGTGATAGGTCTCTATGCAACCTTATCTATCTTTTGGTTTCCATACAACTCCTTTCCCCTCTTTTATTGAGCTAGTTCTATAATATTTTATAATTCTTACTTAATGTCCTACTAAAGGATCATGGAGTGTGATGAAATATATTGACATAAAAAATATTTATATAATATTTACCAAAAGTTCTAGTATCTAATTAACTATAGAAATATCATGTCTATTCTTAATCTACACCTTTTAATCCATCATAATATATATAAGGAAAAGGAAAGAGTTCATATGGGTAGAATTAAAACATTAATTAGTGTTCTTAGCATGAAATTTATAAGCATTTAAAACATAGTAATCTTATCCTTTAAGAGGGGAAAGAGGTAAAATATACTTAATATGATAAGATGCGACCATATCTTTATCTTCTAAATACATTTGATATAAATTACAAAGAGGATTTCAAATTTCATAAGGTGGTTTGTTAGGGGTGTGTATCAAGTATTGAAATTAAAATGTCAAGCATCTCTATAAGAGACTCATGTGAATTCATGTAATGTTTACAACTCTTCCCTCATGAACATTCTCAATGTATTAACACACCACAAAGGGAAAAACCCACAAATCCTTAATCCATGGCCTACAAAGAAAAAGATAAAATCTATCTAAAGAAGGAATAATATGAAAAATTGCTTGCATCTTCTTAGGATCCATTCTAATAGGTAAAATGAGGAAACTTAAAATATTAATCACTTTAGTAGTAGTCATTTTCAAAGCTACACCTAAATGTCCTTAAGTTGTTAGTTGTAAGTGAATCACATCTAAGAATTTTTCAATATATTTTAAAATAATGTGTAGGGTCTATGAGAATTTCATGACAATAATAATTTCAAGTATTTCACCCTTGATATTGTTCAATTGGATCTCATGCTAGAAAATTTAATTAATTATTTAGCATGATTAGAAGATATAAATTTATCTAGTATATAATTCTCATAAAAGTATTTAGATGTGGTACATGATAACCCCTATAAAAAAAATTCAAGGTAACTCTATCATTAAGCATATGGTCCATAGAAAGAGAAGTATATTCATAGGATGCATTCATGTTATTATAACGATTAAAGGAATTAGTATAAATATTCAATTTTGATTATGGTAGAAAACAAATGAATGCCCTCATCATTAACACCCTCACTACGAATCATGTTTCTATTGATCCAATCTTGCATTTTAATGTCATAAATCTTTAGTATGTATCTGCTAACTTTGAAAAAAAAAATGTATTATCATTGTGCAAAGTTCTTGTGTATCCCTCTACTTGGATCCAATGGATGAATAGGTGGAAAAATAACCATATTAAAGCTCAATTTTTTTTTAATCTTAATGTCCAAGGGATACTGTAAATTTGTAAACTTCATAAAAGTACATGAGGCTTGAAAAAAGGAAAAATATTTTTAAAGTATTAAACAAATAATTCCCATTATTATTTGTCTCTATAAAATTATTTTCCTTTGAAAATTATTACTTTTCAAATTTAGAAGGGTAAGATCATGTTTGAAAAATTATTTGATGATAAGCCTTGAACTTAAACATTTTTAATGCAAGCAATTTTAATTCAATATTCTTTAAAAATGAGAACACATGTCCATAAAATAAGGAAAAATACTTAAGTATACATTATTTTTATAATATAAATAAGTTCATCAATAAAGATGGTTTGTAGAAAATCATTATAAAATTATTTTTTATCTTACCACATAATGATTGAAACCAATTACCACATTCATTGATAGGATCACTACTTAATTGAGAAAATTTAGTTAAATTAGTCACAATTATTCTTAGTACCATATTAACATGAAAGCTTTGCAACAAATTTATGGTTGAATCATCAAAAGAATGAATAGAAATAGGAGCTAAAGAATTAAAAATATAATTTATAATCTAGGTTAAGTTTTATGGAAATAATTTAACTAGTACTATATCTTCATAGGGAATGTATAAAAGTGTACCATTAAAATATTGTAGATGCACTTGAGGATCTCCTTTTTCATAATACAAGAAGTCAAATCTAGGTGCTAAAAAGCTAATGTGAAATGAATATGTTACAACCTAAAATGCAATATAACTGTATGTTATGAAAGATTATACACAATAAAATCACGCATGTTAGGCACATATCCTCCATTTATTAAGTTAATCAAATTCTTTTTATAATATTTACAAGTTAGAGTTAGGGATAACTTAGTGGTATGAGGAGCAAGGGAAATAAAGGATGAGGTGTAGCGAGGGTGAGCAATAAAAGGTAATTGAGAAAAAGTGGTCGTGATATGAGAATTATAAGAGTTATGGGAAATATAAGTATAGGGGTGAAGGTAGTAGGTATAAGGGATGAATGAGAGGTAAGTGAGACATTAGATGATGGAAATGTGACAATGAAACAAGAGGGGTGAATAAAATAAGATAGATTCACACTAAGAGAGATGATATTGGTTGTAGAAGCTAAAGAAATGGTAATGGTATACAAGAATAAGAAGAGGAAGAATGTTGGGTATCTGAGAGTTCCAAGACCATAAAGAATATTTATGCTATACTCAAAACACTGATTAATGTACTATGCAAATAGTAGCTAAAAAAAAAGTATGTGTAGAAATAATTACATTTTTAAGAAAAAACGGTAAGCCACTCTGTATTATATACATTATTTAAATATAAATAAGGTAATACAAAACCCCGTCTGAAAGAGCATCGGCAGAAAGAACCGGAAGAAAAAACCTTTAAGCGTAGCTTGATTAGATATGCTCACAAGTGTAGAAATAATTACTTACATTGTACAAGATAGATATTTCTTAGCCACATATATACATCATGATCACATATTCTTCATGTTCCTCTATAATAGGGGTAAAAGTAAGGGTGGTTATGGGAATCATATGAGAAACATCATTTTCAAAGGATTGAGCCATTTCAGGATTGAAGTGAGGACTTCTTCATAAGGAAATGTTAGATGAGAATGGGATCTTAATATATGAAGCAACTCACAAAACCTTATAGGCCAAATAATATATTAATGCAATGTTTTCTAATAAGTTAGAAAAGTGAGCAAGCAATTAGATCTAAAATGAATTACAAAATTAAACCCTAGAAATGAAAATAGGGTGGGTAAGGTGAGTGAAAACAAGATGATAAAATGGACCACAAAACATTAATGAAAGGTATGACAAATAAGATAAGAGGAAAGGATCTCAAGCCCTAGGAATCAAAATTGAAAATAAGATATGCAATTAGAAAAAATAGATATGAAACCTTAAATAAAAGAAAGAAAAAAATTAAGGCAAACTTGTAGCACATGCGGAAAAGTTTGGTTGAAAAAATGTAATGAAAATTATTCTTTTCACTTAGATTAACTAAGGTCTAATAATTAATCAATGAATAAATGCCTGGGGTTTTGAAGTTGGGATTGATGATTGGAATAAATACTAAAATATAATTTGTGGAAAATTGAAATAAATCAAATTGTAATGCTTAGCTCAATTCTAATGGTAAGAATATATTGTGATAGCTGTAGAAAACTAATTTGCTAAGATGTTGGAATTTTAGTGATCATCTATATGGAGCTCTCGATTTTTTTCAATTGGTTATTCTTTTATTAGGTTCAACTATGTGAGTGTAAACCATATCACTAGTGTGGATTTGATCTTGCATATGAACCTGAACTATAACTTGTGGATCTGATTTGACAAATATGAATCGTTGGAATTTTCTCACCTTGATATTTTATGTTTGAATGTGTGTAAGGATAGACAATGTTTACAAACACCTTTGAGGACTTTGTTGGATCATTAGGGTTGGTTTCTCTTTAGTCGTAACCCTAACAAACTAATCATACAACAATGAGTGAAAGGATATAAAACAATTAAAGACAATAAACAAGGTGTCAACAAATATAGGATAATGTGATATTATGAGAATGCTACTAAAATATTCTCATAGATTCTCAATGAGAGGTACTTGCACAACTCCTAGATGGTTTCTGAACATGATTTCAAATGAATGGGTGAATGTTATTAAATACAACTACTAAGTACACAAATCAACACAAACATGCGTTAGTTACGACTAAGAATGATTAGAAGGGAGTTGACAGGTTAAAGTTTTGATTTAAAATTTATGGTTTGAAATTTAAATCCACAATTACAAAACCAACCTAAATCAAGTACATGCTCATGATTTAATCTAAGAAATGAAACTTTAGAAATCAATAACATTAGAATGAAGATATAAGAATAGTATAATCCCAATTCACAGAAAAAAAAACCATTAGATCTACATAAAGAAACAAATTAGATCTACACAACTTTCAATATTACAACAATTAACTTGCCAAATAGACCTCTGTAAAAATCTGAGTGTCATTGTACTAAGGGACGCAAATACTTGCTGTGTGGTTGGGTTGTTTCCCTTACAGTGCCTGCATAGCTCACATGTATGTACAACAAAATCCAGTTGGTCCCTCTGACTTAGGACTTATTCATTTCTCCACCCAAAAAATCTCAATTCGTGCTGCAAGGTGGCATGCCAGCTACAATGTCACTTACTGGAAAAATAATTGGCAGAAGAAGCGACCCTGCCGACACCTTGACTCGAATTCGAGTGGTAGCGACAAAGAGTACAACACATTCCATTAATCATGGTCACCCAAATCAAGCCGGACTTTGTATTACAGTCTGTTGTCTGAAAGCACAGCTTTCATTCTGGCAATTGGAGAAATGAAGATAGCTTTTGTCAGGAGATATCTATCACAAGTCTTGAACCTCTCTACGTAAATATTGCCGTCAAACTACAGAACACAACTCTAATGCCATCAAACTAGTAGGTAATATTTGTTTTTTCTGCAGTGAAGTTCAAATCAGGAAGAGGGCCCCTCTTTCATAGTAGTAAATTATGGAAGAAAATATCAGTTATATGTCATACTCTCTTTCTTTTCTTCTTCTTCTTTCTTTTTTTTTGTTGGGGCTTTCAACAGTTCTTTTTTAAAATGGTTTTATGCTAATTAATAGTAATTTAACAATTGAACAGTAGAGAGAAATACAATTATGATTTTGAATGAAGAGAAGTAGTTGGTTAAAATATCACTTTAGTATTAATAAATATTGAAGTAAAAAGGAGCTTGTATGGAAATCATTTGAGGTCTTAATATACTATAAAATTGGGAATATATTTTGGTGCACTGATGCAGTCATGGTTGAAGGGTTCAATGATGGACTATCAAGCCATATAATCTGATGACCAAAACATATAGGAAATACAAAGATCTCACAGAAAAAATATATTGTTATTTATTTCAGCTTGCATGATTATTACCATTATTACTTCTTACTTTGTTGTTATAGGCCCTCTTACATGCTAGGCCATAGCCATTTCACCTATAGTTTAAGTTATAACTATTCAAACAAAAACTACACTATAACATAACCTCATACTTACACACTATCCTAATGATCTCCACTATGCCACACTATTATCTCCCTTAGAATTGCACTCCACACCATATTCCTTCTTCTCTACTTACAACCTTCATCTTGGTACTCACTTTCTTACTCTGCTTCCATTATACCTCTTCACTTTCTTCAAATAATCATCACTCATTCCTAAATAGAATTCTTAAGCCTCCTCTATGATATGTGTCAGCTACAAGATAGTGAAAGCCTCAATAATGGACATAAAGTGTTTCGTTAGCTAGAAATAATAACTTTTGAAATATAAATGGTGGAGAACACCTACATAGTATATGAAATAAAACTTCAAAGAATAATTATCCTTTTAAATATTCCTTTATTGGGGTAAGTGCACCAAGTTGTGACACAAAAAGGGGGTCTTAAGATGCCACTTTTTTTAAATTTTTTTTTAGTAAAGTCTGATATTCAATGAGAAAATGAAGATACTTTTGCTCAAAATTTGAAGATGTGGCAAGAACAAGAGTTGCAGTGCTTTGAATCTAATTTCTAAACTACTATTTTTATTTTAAATGGTGAAGATTAAGGATTTCAAAAAGGGGGAGCACACAAAGTAGTCTTGTTTTTAAAAAAAATGTAGCATAGCATCTCGTGTGCTCCCCCTAAAATATTAACTTTTTCTTAAGAATTTCAAAAATTGCTTCTGTGAGAAATTAGCTAACCATGTAGTTTATGTAGATTTATGGATAATATTATTTTTTATTAATTATTTAAGTTGACGCATCCTAAAAAATAGAAATTTGAGCATGCTTCACCCTATCTTTTTGAAAACTAATCGAAAATCAATTTTATTTTTTTCAATATGTGTAGAATGGAGTCTAGTTTCTAAAAATGTATTTTGTTTCAAAATTCAATGAATGAGAAAAAACTATGCTCAAAATACCACATGTTGGTTTTTGATAAAAAACCTACACACTAACAAAATAAATTAAAGATGAAAACTTTAACATAATCAAAAGCGTGAAAAAAATTATATGGTTAGATAGCTAAGAGAACTTAACGTCATCATTGCATTTTTTTATATTTGCATTGAAGCACATGCAAACTTGATGGAGAGAATGACCAAAATATGTGAATTTTTTGACCTTTTCAAAAAAACATGTCTTGGGCATGAAATGGTCATCCAACCCTTTGGGTTGGATGCCCAAATTTCCCAATTCAAACCATTTGGTGAGCCCCAAATTTATCACTCGCTAAATGTGAATGATGACTTTTTGGAATGCATTTTCTTCTTCTTTTTCTTTGTCTTTGTCTTTGTCTATTAGTGAAATTGTATACATGAAATAAATATTTACAATATGGACATTTACTTTTTTATACATTAAGTTGTATTTCATGTATATAG